>MJUU01022642.1:0-19535 GCA_002080025.1 Modiolus philippinarum
TCCTCGGGTTTTATCCATCTAAAAGCATTATAATTTTTTGCACATTGATCCCCTTATTTTTTTCTATAATTTCATTTCATTCATCTTTATGAGCATTCTGTAACAATTTCATTGAATTCTATTTATTCTTTCACATTCATTCATTGTCAAACCTTGTTAATGTTAATCCTATGAAAAATCAGAGGAGTTCAGTTTCCCGCCAAATTTTCAATCGTTTAAATCTCAAAAACGAGATCATCAACCTATCAATTTTTTTCACTTAAATTACTTAATTTTCTAACAAAAAATCATGTTTATTTGAAATCCTATTTATTTTCAAATGGAGTAGCGAACCCCCTTAATTTAAGTAAGTACTATTACAATGAAAAACAGAGTTATTTTCCATACCCCCAAGTCTACCCCCTTAAATGAGATTTGTCGTGAGGCTGCCTTGATATAATATGTAGAAATGATGCGTGCCTAATTCCATGCACACTCTGTTCTATTTGGGTTCTAAATGTGAAGACCAGATTAGGTGAATGTGTTATTGCAACAGAGAGCGGCAACAACGGCTTCTCCTACAAGTGCGTTAAGTATAATTTTAAACGGAGAAAAGTAAAATGGAAAAACATGGATTTGTTTTTTGAAGCTTTGGGGGTACCAAACAATATTTTCTGGCAGAAAAACAATTATCCACAGAGTAAGAGAATTTGCCAAACGGGTACAGCTCATGCCTATAGGTCTGTAAGTCTCGTCATGTGACCCACGAGAATCTACGTTAAACAGGCATTTCGAAAACGTTTCCCGCCAAAACATGACGTCTGAGGATTATGACGTTCAAATTTTTGTTTGAAACGTCATGTGTCTTTGTTTAAAATGTTACTTCCGGGTACAGATCTTGATCCCGGAAGTACCAAAATTTTACGAGACTTACAGGCCCTATATAGAATATTTATTGATCTTTACATTACTTTCCTTTTTAAGCTTTTTCAATTCCCTTTGACATATTTACAGATCATCCAGCTATTGAAAGTATTTGTTTTGATCTCAAAAATGAAATAAAGTCATCCCTATTACAGTCGCCATTCTCGTCTTGAGAGCACTATCTTCCAACAACAGTTACATTTATTCATTCCCGAAGCGAAACGAATCACTCTTAATTTGTTAAATACACATATAACATCATGAAACGAATTTTTCTCCTTCATCTGTTTTGATCATTTCCATATCATATTTCATGAGATTCTTAATGCATTAAAAATTATGCAATACTATACTTTAATCTAAGCAGTTGTATGATATTGAGATTATTGTTATTACTGTGAAATTTTTGTACACAAGGCACCGGCTCAAAGTGGTCGGCCATTATTTTAATCTTCATATCAACTTTGCGGTAACGCTAACTGGGAGTTGCTCCACAACATTGTCGATTGATTGATTAGTTAGAGTCTAAAGTCCAGTGAGCAATACGGACGAGAACAAGTTAATCAATTCAAGAAAAAAAAATAAAAGTAAGCGACGAAAGAAATAAAAGTGGAAGAGACAACCAGGGTAACAAGTTTTGATTGCCACTGGAAAAGGGGAGAAATGGGTAGGGGCAGGAAATTTAGCCTTCTATACGAGACCTACTGGGATCATTTAGATCGGAAGACGGTATTGTAGATGATTTTGTGATAAGTGTGCATAATTGTATTATTTTGGGGTGATGAACGCCAAATTGTATGTTGTTTGTGCCATTAGAGTAATAAGACAATATCTGTACCACATAAACTTGTTCTTATAATAAAACTGGGTTTCAACTGAATACGCAATTACACCAGTGAGTGACAACAAGAAAACGTCTAATTGTTTTGGAATGTTATTCTAACTTTTAATTATAATGCTCATCTTTGGCAATTGCCCTGATTAAGTCCAAATTCGTTAAAACATTTCCATTGAGCGAACTACGGTGGAAAAAAAGGCTGGCATTATCAAGCTTGTTGGTAGTAATTGACTTATCAGAGGGAAACACGTGTTATTTACAGAGTTAAGGTAAAAGGATAACTCATGTATCGCCAACGGGGAACAGACTCTCCTGAAAGCCCCGGTCACACTGAGAGCTACGTTTACTGCGTCATTATATGGCCACGTTTCATGTCATTTTTTGTCTCAAGTTTATTACGCTTCCCTACGTTTTAAATAAGTAATGAAGGGACATTGAGTAAATGTACATGAGACAAAGTCTCTACAAATACATGGTAAAACAAAGCAATTTTGCATCAGATTTAATGTACCTAGGTTTCACTACATGTTTTCTCATATACTCATTAGGTTTATTGTGTATTACTAGGATTTGCTACGTAAAGTTTCAACTATGCTCCACTACGTTAAGGTTTTAGTACGATGTATTACATTGCTGCTATGTATCTCTACGTACCAGATAATGGCATGTATTCATAAAAAGAAACTTACTATTAATGTAGTCGACCAGGCCTTAAACATTTTAAATTATTTTTTTTATTTATGTATTTAGCTCTTTATTTTAATGAATTTCTATACTTGTTTGCTTAATTGTTTAAACAATTTATTCTTTTTACTCTCAACAAGCTTGTTTCCTGAATATATGATATCGTGTACGAGATTCTAACGGAAATTGATTAAACACCATTGCTAATGGCCAGACTATAGCGGATCTCAATGGGAATTACCTGGGTTGGAACTCCTTTTTGTGAAAAAGTTTTAGATTTCGTGCAAAAAATTGGATCCTAAAGCCAATTTGACTGAATCATGAAGAATATTCGGTCATTATCCCTTATTACGTAAGTTACGTCCCAGTTTTTCTGGATATTTTATCAGTTTTTGACATTTTTAACAACATTTCCGTAAAAACGATTTTGAGAAATGCCCCTAGTAAAAAGTTGTTTGCGAGTCGCATTATATTTAGATATCAAATATTCATATCTTCTATAAAACTTCTTAAATGTGTTTATCAGTCTATGAAATCTGTAACCTTATTTTAAAAGTTTGGATGTGATAGTAAGGTTACGTTCATTAAAGTCGTCAAGAGTAGAACAGACGCGTGCGAATGGTACCAGTTGAGATATACACACCCCGTATGATGGAGCTACAGGAAGGTCGCAATCAAGAAAAGGGAAATTAATAATAGTGAAATTAAAAATCAAAAGTCAATCAACCGAAGAACGTATTTGCAACCATTAACAAGGAATCCCCATACCATTTTTTCATATAATTATATCTTTATTGTACTGTCTACTTTGTTGAAATTTTGAAGTTGTAAAGTAAATCGGATAATGCATTTCGATACGTAATCAAAGGTTTGTGGAAAATACTGTTTCGAAAGTCATTGAAGGGAAATGTGGTCATCAATGTCTAAAATTCACAACCCGTACCACGAAATTACCGCTACCAAATCTGAATAAGATAATCTTTATGTTTATGGAAAGGTCTTCTTGGGTAAAATATTAATTACTAAGGAAATCCTTGACATTAATTAGTCTTGATTACCTAATTAATGGTCTCGGAAGTTGTTTTTTTCAGTTGATTTTAATTATATAAATACAATAAATTACATCAATGGTTATTCAAAATAATATCACAATTCTAGAAGTAATAATATTTTGACAGTCGAGACGATATTTGAGGGTAGGTCGCTGTTACCCGAATACAAGGGGTATACCCTTAATTGCCAATCTTGTAAAGTCTTTACAAGGATTAATTAATTAATATACAGGTCGAGTTTTACGTCCAGTTAGCAATTTTTCTGCTGTATTAAAATGAGATCGAAATAATCAATTGACAGAATAATTTAACAAGAAACAATATGTGTGTGTGAAACACTATGCCCCCGGTAGCAAACATGTCTACAATACAAAATAAAGGCTAATATAGCAATCACTAGAAATTAAGTAGACATTTGTACTAAGCTCCATTAGATCTATTCAGATATAGAATATCAAGCATCTTGCAATCGTAATTAATGACCTAAAAGTAAAATCTAGATTTTGACCTTTTGATCTCTGTTACCTTCACCTTAATAAAATTTGCAAAATGGTGTTCAGCTTTACATGATCAATATACAGGTCAAATATGACGACCCTATCACATCTGGATGAAAAGATATAGGCAATGTTGAAGTTTAAAAAAATTGCACTCAGTGACCTTGTCCTTTGACCTGACTTTAGTGAAATTTGCATAATGGTGTTCAGCTTCACATGATCAATACACATACTAAATATGAAGCTCTTATCACATCTGGTTAAAAAAGATATAAGCAATGCTAAAGTTTTTGTTAAAGTTTTCAAATTTGCACTCAGTGACCTTGACCTTTGAACTGACCCAATTTTTTTTTGGTGAATTTTTATTTAGCTTAAATAGATATATTCACATATAAAATATCAAGCCTCTAACAATTGTAATTAATGAGCTATAGCACAATCTAGATTTTGACCTTTCGACCTCTGTGATCTTGACCTTTGCCCTAACCTCAGTGAAATTTGCATATTGGTGTTCAGCTTCACATGATCAATACACATACCAAATATGAAGGTCTTATCACATCTTGTTTAAAAGTTATGAGCCAGGTTAAAGTTGCGGACAGACATGACACAAACAATATGCCCTGATCTAAAGATTCGGGGGCATAAAAAGAAATTAAGGTGGGAATAAGCAGTAAAACGAGTTTTGATAGCCAATTGAAGGCCCTCATTGAAAAGGCAGAAATAGATGGGAGTAGGAAATATAGCCCCATTGCGACATGAATAAAGAAGGGATCTTTATATTTCGTGTTTCACAAAACAGTTTGCCTACAATAGTTCAAGGTCAGCGTTTTCCGTTTTGCCCAAAGATAAGGTATCCGCTATCCACCACTCCGCTGGCAGCGCTACAAATATCTCTCAGAGCTAATCAAAGCGCGCTGGTTAAAAAACATTTTATATTATGACATGAGGTAAGAATGTTTGGTTTATGTTGAATATGAAAAAGAAAGGAAATGGGGTAAGGCCTCATATTGACTTCAAGATGAAGAACAACAATGAAAGCGTTGTTCTATTTGCTTAATCTTACCATGTATTTGAGGAATTTTGTCCCATGTACATTTACTCCATATCCCTTTATTTGTTCATGAAATTTCCTTGTAATTTTTATGGTCCTATCCGAGAATCTGATTGTTTTTGCAGTTTGTAGTTTTGTTTTCAACAGTAAAAATGCGATGGAAAAGCATTTTGCTTTTAGCTGGCTTTGGGGATATCAATCAATTCTATCTGGTAGAAACAGGAGGATCCGAAAAGTATAGAAATACTAGTATGCGAAATCTGGTACAGCCCCTCCTTATACCTAGTGAATCATTCCTGTCATTGCTTTCCTTTGATTTTACTTATTTTAGTGTCATTTTTTATGCCCCCGGATCTTTAGATCGGGGGCATGTTGTTTTTACCCTGTCTGTCTGTATGTATGTCTGTCTGTCTGACTCCTAACTTTTGAACCAGATGCGATAGGCACTTCATATTTGGTATGTTTACTGATCATGTAAAGTTGATCACAATTATGCAAATTTCATCAAGATCAGATCAAAGGTCAAGGTCACAGAGGTCAAACGGTTTAAATCTAGATTTTGCTCTAGCTCCTTAATAATTACAATTGCTTAAGGCTTGATGTTCTATATGTGAATAAAACTTACAGAGCTTAGTATATATCTGCCAAAATGATTCGGGTCAGGTCAGAGTTTAAGGTCACTTAGTGAAAATTTGAAAACTTTAACAAAAACTTTAACTTTGTCTATATCCTTCCAACCAGATGTGATAGGACCTTCATATTTGGCCTGTATATTGGTCATATAAAGCTGAACAGAATCATGAATCCTCCTTCTACACCTTCTACTACAGCAAATTCAGGTATGTTAACCTTACTTAATTACTTTATTTATATTTTTCAGATGTACAGCAGAAAGAGAAAGATGAGTAATGGGGCAAAACGCTTGCCGCCGCCAAAAGTATTTCAACCTATGTCAGACCAGGCTACAAAATTTGACGTACCTACTTTCTTTTTAAGCAGACGGTGATTTGGCCGATGATGGAACCACGGAAGTTGATTTTAAAGACTTAAAGATAGGCGAAGTCATTAATGAACCAGTAATTTTCTATCATTTAAACGATGATCATAGCAATAGTACAGCCGCGCTAAATCACATATATCAGTGCAAAATTGTCTTCCCCTATTCTGCTGCCACAATTAAATATTATAGAGAAGCCATAAAAGCCGGGGAAAAACAGCTAACAGTAATTATGCCGAAAATCCATCGCATTGAAAGTAAACTGGTTGACAGAAGAAAGCTTGACAACGCTATGCTTGACGACGTGCACGATATAACCTCCGTAACTGCTAGGGAAGGGTTACATTTGATTGCACTAGTTAATGACACAGACATGAGATCTTTTTTAGACCCCAAATCATATACATATGATCAAGACAAGAAAACAGGAAATGTTGATAATTTTACAACATCTAAAGATTCAGTCGATATGTACTTATTCAATCATTTTAACGCACCTTTGTAAAGCAAATAATTCAAACAAGATAACTCTGCAATACAAGTTTTCCCAGTCAGAACTCAGAAGGGAAATGCTAACACAGACGAGGACGGTCCAAACCAAAAACCTATATTTGGATATTTGGTTCAAACGCTTCCGGGGGATCCTTCCGGCGAGACATTACCTTACCTAAATGGAAAACAATTGCCTGTTCAGCTATGGGCTCCGGAACTGTATATTGGAACATATGAGAACTTATTTAATAATACATTTAACAACAAGTATGGTATACTGTTTAATATAGAATACAATTACGAAGAGATCGATGCTACAGATTACTATTGGAGAGACTCTGGATATATAAATGAAACTAGTTTTAGCCAATTGTTGATTGAACCCAGCAAAATGTACATCACCAGAGCAAACAAAAGAGGTACAGAACCGTCTGAAAAATGGGGAGGTAGACTGGGTGTTCCCACAAAAAGGTTAGCTGTAAAAGAGACTGCCAACAGATTTACAGAGACCGAAACGATGCCAGAGGAAGCCGATGCTGTAAGAATAAAAAGAGATGGCACTGTCTATGTCAAACCAACAACTACAACTTGTTACACTCCCTGCAGCAATCCGTTTCAGCAGCAATGACTATTTCAAATCGAAAAAAGACAACCGGGGGTAGAATTATCTGCAAAGAGCTTTAATTTTATTAAAACTGAAATTGATGACGTTAAAACTACAGATGATGGCGTTAAAACTTCAATTGATGGCGTTAAAACTACAATTGATGGCGTTAAAACTACAGTTGATGACGTATATTCAAATCTTGAAAGACATGCCGGAAAAATTGAGCCAATGGAGACTAGAATGGGGGAAATACAAACTGGAATAGGACAGATAGAGCAAGACATATTGACAAAATGCAATGACGCACAGATTATTTCAAAAATAGACACATTACTTAATCTGGTAATGGCTAATACTTCTAATGAAATTGTAGATCTGGTTGAACAAATTGACAAATTAAAATTAGATTTAGCAAAGGCAAATCAAGATTTAGCAGACGCAAATAACGAAACATTACATTATGCAGCTTTATATACTACGTGTAGCGCTAGAGAAGAACATTACAAACAAACGATAACTTTAAAAGACAAGACAATCACAGATCTGAGAAAAGAAAAAACAGACATACACACAGCCACGTTAAATAAATTGCATCATTTTGAAGAATTGCATGCATTGACACACAAACATTTTCAAGATGATGCAGATGATGATGCTGCAACTCATGAAACGTCTCATTTCCATCCCGATCACGATCACGTAGAAGAATTAATCGTTGGCCACGATCACGATCCTTCTACTACAGCTTATGGTAACCTTGACTCTTATGTAAAGTCAGGCCAAATTGTACTGTTTGATGGACAACTTGGTATCTTTACTAGTCAACATCCAGGTTACAATGTCCGTTCATTCCCAAGTCATTATAGAAACAATATGATCAGGACTACTGAATTTTTGCCAAAATATGATGGTTCTAAAAGTATACATTTGCATGAACTTAGACTGTATAGAAAGGGCTGGGATAATGCAAATTATAGAAAGCTGTGGATAGTGACAATTGGTGGGACAATACACATAAGGGGTGCTTCTTTACAATGTGTAAAAATAGAATTAATTATCCCAACACCTGGAAGTATGTTTTGGAATGATGTTCGATTTGAGAGAGACATTGACAGTACTGCCGGATACATTTTACTCATAGTAGGACATAATCACACTACACACAAATTAGAAGGACAAATTTTTAGTATTAATTTAATTAATAGGTATTGGGCATGTTGGATTTATGTTCATCCCAATCTCCCAGAGTGTTTGCCTCCAATCAGACATGAAGATATGTTGCCAGGTTATCCATTTAATGCTGCTTAAGAAATTATAGGTTCTTATGAAGAAGAATTACAGATGACTAAGTTTAGTTGTTAGTTACTGGTTAGATTATATTACTATTGTGTGTTTTAAGTGGGGCATTGTGTGTGATAATTTCATAATGCCGTTCTTAAGACTTGTATAGTGATTGTTATGATGAATATCTACATGTTTGTTTTTTTTTTATTTTTCAGTATCATTGCCACCATTCTATTCTGCACTACCCTCCAACAACAACAGAACAATTCCGGCCGCAGCAGGGGGCCCCGGACAAATTGCAACTTATGGACCTCCACCACATTCACCTTCTTCTGACATCAGCAACTTTATCCCATTATCTGGCATGCCTATGGTGGACACACTTTATTATGAGACACGAACAGGTCAGGTTAGGGTTAAAACTGTTAAAGAATCATACTCTTGGCTGTGTAATCATTGCAAGAGATTGTGGTCGGGGAAAAAATTCAAATATTGTGGGATAGGGGTCAACGGTTGTCATGGAGGGATTGGATGTTGCTCTGACTGTAATAAATCTGGGAACTTAAGGGACGCCACCTGCATCAATTGGTGCACTTGTAAAAACTCGGGGCAACATGAAAGGTACATGGAGAGGGTTTATCCTGCTCAGGATAATATCAAATATGACATATTAAAGTTTGAGTTACCAAGTATGCATTTGTTTTGGAAACTTAGAGACCAATTACAGGAAATCAAACAGTGGGCAAGTCGTGTGATTGAAGCAGGGCAAAACACAGTAGCAATCAACAACAACGAATACATTAGTTAATTTTGGCACCTCAGATCACACTGTACAAAAATTGAAAACACTGCCACAGACTTTACTAAACATGTATTGCACGAGAATGGATTGGATTTCGACGTTTATAGACATCTTTTATTTCGTGACACAGGTGATGATTTAATTTCATCTATCTCTGATGCAGAAACTGAAATTTTCAGTGACGCCGTGGAGAGTCCTGGAGAGAGTGGTGACAATGATGATGATGTATTGTTCTTGAATTGAATGAACTATGTTGTTGTGTTCTTGCTTTTAATTTGTTATATTTTCTATTTCAGAAGAATCATCAAAAAGATCATCGTTACCACCACAGCATGAAGATGGCGCTGATGACGCAGGAGTTAAGGCCTCCTCACCACCACCAACATCAACATGTTCTGCTGTTAATGATGATCTTCTTGAAGAAAATAACAATGATGATGATTATAATGTATTTAATTTAACAATTTCGTCGAAAAAGACTTCATTGCTTTAGTGAATGATGACGATTGGACAGATGAAACTCTATTTGGAGATGAAAATAACAACGAAGACACACATGATTTATTTTGTAGAAATCTTGAATGTAATGCCCTTCTAAATAATCCTTCATTTTTTTGTTTAACAACAAAATTCTCCTCTGAAAAAATTTTGATCTTCTATTTGATATGTTTTGGTTTTTCCAAAATCTCCTCTGAAAAATTGGATCTGATTTGATTTTACGTGCTGAATGTTTTCATTATCGTCCAATATGCTCTCAATGAAATATTTACGCACTAAATTAATAAATTTTGGGTCTTCTACAGTATCTTTGAACTTAAAGGCAAAATCTTCCTCAATGTTTATTATTGTCTAGATAAGACTACCTAATTACTTACTTATTTACTTATTGTGTAAATGCTGAAGTTATCAGTCTTTAGTTCTGTAAAATAAATAAATACAATTAATTAAATACAATTTATTATTTATTTTTACATATCTGATGTCATCACTAGCATCCATTGTCAATTAATGTCGTCACTAGCATCCATTGTCATTGCATCATCACTAGCATCCATTGTCATCCAAATTGCGTCTACTTCCGTCAATTGTGCCGTCACTTGACCGTCCGGTGTCAAACAAATGAATCACATCAAATCTTCTATCAAAACCCACAAATTTCGTCGGCGGATAATTACTGGTTATAATAACCCTTTTGACATTATAAATATAAAAGTATCCGGCACATTTTCTTTCAGTATACAACTTTCCAATCTCATCCGTTAAATTATTTAACATTGTTTCAACATTATTGTGGTCCAGGGCGTTTTCCAGTGCATCTTCGAATACTATGTAGTCCTCGTTTTGATAGGAAGTGAATGAAAACCTGTTAATTGGAAACTGCACATCATAATGTTTTCCTTCTGTATAATGTAACACGGTTGCACTTTTCCCAATTCCAGGAGGTCCATATATGTATAAGCTCCTCTTTTTTTAAGGTATTTTCATTTTTTTCCAATAGCCACTGATTCACAAATTTTTTAGATTTTTCACTGCATTTTTGTTTAATAATCTCGTTTCTATACTGTTGGTAGAGTTTGAAATTTGTTCTTCATGAATTGGGAATTCCATTTGTATACAGGGTAGTTAGTTTCTGAGCAATTTACATTGTTTTTGGCGCGTTGGTAAGCTTGGAATTGTATATTTGTGTAGTCCTTGTCCACATTTCGAATAATGGCTTCTTTATCTTCTTTTGTACAATAGTCGATAAATTTCTTAGGGTTTCGCACGTGTTGTATGTCGATCATAAATCGATAACGTTTCTTTATTTCAAGTCTCATATGGTTTATCTCCAAAATTGATTTACTAGACAAAAACGCATGAGAATGCGGATTGTCTTGCAATGCACCCTTCTCATTGCAAATGACAAAGGAATTAATAGATGATGTCAATGGCTTAAGACACGGAGCAGAGTATTTGTAGCCTCTAACGAAAGATTGTCGACCAGGATGCCAGTAGTGACCTCTTCTAGTTTTGCTTCCAGCAACACGTTTGGTAAGTATTACACGACATTGTATTTTTGTATAACAAAACTTGCTCTGCGCGATAACAGAGTACCGGAGTCCTATTTTACGAATCCATTTTCTATCAAAAGTGCTGTGAATAATACGACTAATTTTTCTTGTTTCCATTTTTGACCTCCATAATCCATTTATTGTCGAGCTAACAGACCGTCGGATGCTGAATTTAAGAGCTTTCGAAAAGGTACACATGTAAGAAGATTCCTTCGGGTTGCTGGGGAGACTGCCCACAACTTCCTTTTCCTCTTCATTGTCAATTTTTCTTTTATACGATTTAAGTTTAAATTTCTTCTTGTGTTCCTTGAAGTAATGTTCGTATATGAATTTCCCTTTACAATCTTTCCCGCAAATATCACATGTTATTATCCTGCTTCTCGGAGTAGCTTCCAAATTTAATGACAGTTCGGCTTTTGAAGAATTACCCTCCAAATTCAATTTTTTTTTCGCTTTAGGAGTAGATTTAGATGATTTAGGAGTAGTTTTTGAGTAGGTATTTAGGAGCTCCGTCTACAGAGATCTGGGCGCGTCCCCAGGTGTTGCATAAGGAGATGCTACATCTGTGCGGGGTAGTCGTGTCATAATACGGAAAACCTGATCGCCAACCATTGTAAACAAATTGTGCGGAGAAACGTCACGCCCTATGAAGAATAAAAATCCCTTCTATATTTTTCTTTCAAGAGTTGACTCGCCAAAAGAAAGCTAAATTTCCTGCCCCTACCCATTTTCCTGTTGCAATCAAAACTCGCTCCAACAAATTGTCCATTTATGCTTCTTTTTCGTCATTTACACTGAAAAGACATACGTTGTGGAAATGCGCATATGCAGAATTTAAATTCATAGTAATCTCGGTATTTATTTATTTGTTAAAACGGGGTCGATGCCACTGCTGGTGGACTTTTAGTCCCCAAGGATATTCACCAACCCAGTAGTCAGTACTTCGGTGCTGACCCGAAAGCCGATTCTATTTGGAACATTACAATTATCTAAAATTTTTCAATTTTAGTTGAAAACTAAGGAGTATCTCCTTTATGCAAAGCTCTGGCCTTGGCTGATTTTGGCTTAACATTTAGATCATATCGGTTATTTGTTCTCTATTAATTCTAAATATCTTTGTGTTTAATGTCTTCCAAACGTTTAGATTTTATCTGCACTGAAGAGACATAAGTTGTCGAAATGCGCATATGCAGAAAGTAAATTCACAGTAAACTCGGTATTTATTTATTTATTACTCTTAACTTTTCAAAACTGGTTAACTTATTCTCCACCTGAAATAGATGAAGTATTGCTAACTGGACGTAAAACTAAATCAATCAATCGATCGCTTCCTGAGTATTCATCAAGCAATTCTTTTTGCTTACCAATTTGCCGTTTCAGAAACTGAGGAATTATGTGTTCAGTGATTGTATTTAAAATTTTGGTGTACGAACAATCGATTTTCAACCAATGACGTAACGTTATTTACGCTCTTGGCCAATCAAAAAATATTTTGGTGTACGCTCTTCTCACAATGCGTTAGTTTCTGAAACGGCGAATTGAGCAATACTATATGTTAGTCGACTGCATGTCAAGCCCGTGTATGAAATTTAGTTTGCTTATACTGTTACGGACTTGGATGCTCATCTCTTTGGAGGGTAGTGATTGAATGCAAATTTGTTTGAAAAGAGGAAATATAGTGAAAGGATAGAATTTTGCTTATTCTATCTTAATGGTACCAACTGAGCAATAACAGTATTAAATATCAATGTCTCAGGGGGTTAATCGTAGATTTGATGGTCATAATGAAGTAGCAGTATACAAGCGACGCGTAACTTGGAGCCTGTATACCGATATTAAATCAAAATTGACACCCGGAACTTATAATAAGAGTAATGCATTAGAATTAATTTTATCATTTTTATCTAGAGTAAATAGGGTTATCCGCTTATTCAATATGAAATTTCCCAAGTGTTCTAATTCCGAAATAAAAATGTTGGTACCATCATTTCGCAATTTGCAACCTGTCAATGTTTGCAGTGCAGAATTTTTTTTCTTTAAGCCGAATAAAAGACCATTGAAATAAAAAGATACCGTGGCTTTAAATAACAATGTTAGGTCAATGCTTGTTTCTCTAAGCAGATCTATTAGGCCGATTCCAATATTACAATTCAACAGCAAATTTTATTGCAGGGGTTATGCGTTCTCGACCTTTTTTGAAAAGGGAAGGGAAACATTGAAAGAAGTGTTATACTGTACATATATGATTGTCTGACATTACTATAAAAGAAATTAATATAGTTAACAAACCGAAAATGAATAAGTTAACCAGTTTTGAAAAGTTAAGAGTAATAAATGAATAAGTACCGAGTTTACTGTGAATTTAAATTCTGCATATGCGCATTTCGACAACTTATGTCTCTTCAGTGCAGATAAAATCTAAACGTTTGGAAGACATTAAACTCAAAGATATTTAGAATTAATAGAGAACAAATAACCGATATGATCTAAATGTTAAGCCAAAATCAGCCAAGGCCAGAGCTTTGCATAAAGGAGATACTCCTTAGTTTTCAACTAAATTTACAAAAATTTAGATAATTGTAATGTTCCAAATAGAATCGGCTTTCGGGTCAGCACCGAAGTACTGACTACTGGGTTGGTGAATATCCTTGGGGACTAATAGTCCACCAGCAGTGGCATCGACCTAGTTGTAACAAATAAATAAATACCGAGATTACTGTGAATTTAAATTCTGCATATGCGCATTTCCACAACGTATGTCTCTTCAGTGTAAATGACGAAAAAGAAGCATAAATGGACAATTTGTTGGAGCGAGTTTTGATTGCAACAGGAAAATGGGTAGGGGCAGGAAATTTAGCTTTCTTTTGGCGCGTCAACTCTTGAAAGAAAAATATAGAAGGGATTTTTATTCTTCATAGGGCGTGACGTTTCTCCGCACAATTTGTTTACAATGGTTGGCGATCAGGTTTTCCGTATTATGACACGACTACCCGCACAGATGTTGCATCTCCTTATGCAACACCTGGGGACGCGCCCAAATCTCTGTAGACGGGGTTCCTAAATACCTACTCAGGTACCGGGCTCATGAAACGATTAGTGCGGATATAAAAAGAATAGACGAAAACTTCGAATTATAATGATATTTATAATCAAGGGAGAACGGAAGGTTTAATATCACCTGGCTGTTCTCTGACAAATATGGATTCCATAACAATTTATTCTTACATAAATTGCCAATAATACTATGAAATACACATAGCAAACACTTCTTACAATATAAGCATTTATGAAAGCTACAAGTGCAACATTTGTTTAAATTTTGGAGCAGAAGAGCGCATTGATTAGGCAATAAATTATTTGAACAAAGTTACAGTGATATACTTCATCGTGTAACTTGTCACTAATGCTCAATTTTCACAATGAAAGTTTATATATTGAACAAAAGGTGATTTTGTTGATTTGTCCTCCATTTGAAATTTTCATCTTAGTACGAATGTGCTAATAAAAACACTAGTTCTGTATGAAATGAAATTTTGAAAACGTATATATTCCGCTTCATTGCACATTATGTTTCGAGGCATTGTTTATTATGCTGCGTTTACACGTAATTCGAATTGGAAAACGATTCGTGTCCTAACGTCATCTCAAAGCGAATTTCAATTCGCATTCAATTACGAATCGTGTCCGAACGTGATGACAAAATGTAGCAAATTGGACATTTACGAAGAGAATAAGTCTATGCGAATGGAATGCGCATTCCAATTCAAATTAAAAAAAATAATGTCTGGACACGTTTAACATTTAATTCGAATTAAATTCGAATTAAACGTCCCGTGTTAACGCAGCATTAATTTGCTCTTGCAGTACACGATAAACAATCATGGTTAAATTATGTAATAAAGTGTATGTCTGTCAATTCGAATTGTTCAATTATTCTTTAAAAAGTTTCGTTTCGTTATAATTCTTGTTTTGTTCAAAACACCACAGTTTTCTCAACCACGAACCTCCGGTCACCCTTTATAAATAAAAACAATAACTTGCTTGAATAATCAACGCCGAGGCCTTGTTGGAAGATGATGTCATAGATTTAGAATACTAAAATATGTACGAGAACATGTACTGTAATAGGCATAACTTATATTATGACTAATCCGAGTTTCTGATTATCGCAAAATATCCAAGAAATGATTCACGCAGTGCATGAACGAATTACAAAATTTTTCTATCATGAGTTAAGAATTTTAAGTAAGGGAGAACCGAACCGTAGGTCTTAAACGAACGATCCCATGGACAATGGCAACATCGGAAAAACGAAGAAACAAAGACATAACATGAGCACGGCACAGAAAAGAACAAGATGTGTTTGTAAAACACCATGCCCCCGGTAACAATCATGTCTACAATACAAAATTAATGCTAAAAATTGCATTATAAACATGAGGTGGCAGGTGTTGTCGTGATAAGTATACCGACTCGTATTATTTTACACATTTAAAAGGGAAAAATGACTAAGTCTGCCCAACAGGAAATTGATATCATAAGGTGACCGAAATGACAGACGACACATTCCCCCTATATATAAAGTCAAATACCAAATTTGAAATAAATCGGCCCTGCAGTAGTTGAGAAAATTGCGACGAAAATTTTCACTATATTCAATAAAGGAAAAATGGCCAAGTCCCGCCAAACAGGAAGTTGATATCATAGGGTGACCAAAATCGCAAACGATTCATTCCCCCTATATATAAAGTCAAATACCAAAAATGAAATAAATTGGCCCTGCAGTAGTCGAGAAAAGTGCAACGAACCTCAGACGGACAGACAAGGGTATTCTAATATACCACCAACTCACGAGTTGGGGTATAACTAGAAATTAAGGTTAAGTAGAAATTTGTACTAAGCTCCATTCCATCTATTCACATTTAGATTATCACACCTCTTGCAATGGTAATAAAAATGAGCTAAGAGCAAAATTTGGATTTTGAACTTTTGACCCCTGTGACCTTAACTTTTGACCTGACCTTAATAATGAGCTTTATATGATCAATATACAGACCAAATGTGAAGGTCCTGTCACATCTGGTTGAAAAAATATAGGCAATGTTTAAGTTTTTGTTAAATATTTCGAATTTGCACTCAGTGACCTTGGCCTTTGACCTGAGCATGATTTTAAGGTGACTTTCTTCTGAGCACGATTAGATCTATTCACATATAGAATAGGAAAAGCAATAGTAATTAACGAGCTATAGCGATTTTGACCTCTGTGACCTTGACCTTTGATCTGACCTTATTGAAATTTGCACGATTCTGTTCAGCTTTATATGACCAATATACAGGCCAAATATGAAGGTCCTATCACATCTGGTTGGAAGGATATAGACCAAGTTAAAGTTTTTGTTAAAGTTTTCAAATTTTCACTACGTGACCTTAAACTCTGACCTGACCCGAATCATTTTGGCAGATTTATAGCTCTGTAAGTTTTATTCACATATAGAACATCAAGCCTTTAGCAATTGTAATTATTAAGGAACTAGAGCAAAATCTAGATTTAAACCATTTGACTTCATGACCTACGTTTTCGACGTTACCTACGTTAATCTACGTCCGAACGAATTGCAGCGTTTGTCTCGATCATGAGTCAGAATCTAAAATTAGTTGTAACATAAATTGCAAATTTTCCTTTGAAGTTTTTGTGCATTAAATGTTTGACGTTGTCAAACTATGTTCTAATAGGAAAAGTCGATGGTTATATCATTAAATGGAATAACACATGTGAATTAACATACATTTTCAATGGTGGTATATATAGATGGAGCATGAGCTATGGTACAATATAAGAATTTTCATATTGCACCATGGTTGTAGGTTTAATTTGGAAAATATAGTGTTGGTAGTTCTTATTTTTCCGTGTCATTAATGACATTGTAACAAAGAGAGAAAAAAAAGACTCTGGAAGCTATCGTACAAACTTGAAGTTGTGACTTCCTGTAGAATTTGGATTTGTACATGTATATAGATCTACTCACAAATTGAATAATTTAATTTCATGAACTATGTTTTCGACGTTAATCCACGTCTATTGCGATTGATTGATTAGATATTATTTAATGTGTACTGAGCAACATTACAGCTATATATAAAACCGAAAGGTGCAGGGAATTTTGCCTTAGTTATACCACTCAAAAAGAAATACTACAAGAGTTCTTCAACGAGCAGGAAGCGTGTGGGAGAGGGAGGGTGTGCCCCGCGGCCTGGAATACTGGGTTTTATTTTATACCCCTAGGTTCCTTCAGGATCAGCCCCGTTTAAGATGTCATATCCCGCAAGCCGGAAATACCACGTCCTAGCTTCCGTCGTGGGTTAATTGTGACGTCACTTCCTTGAGTGATATTTCAAAGTTGAATATCACTTTTATTTCACTAAGAAATTTAAATCATTCATCGGAGTTATTTTAGCTGATATATCAATTACTTATTTAGTGTACACATTTGGTCTAGCAAATATGGATAGATTTTTCTGTAACAGACCCTTTCACCATAACTTCGGGCTTGACTTCTGCTCATATGCCTTTGGTTGGTTAAATTGCAACGTCATTATATAAGTGACGTCTTTATTAATTGTCATACGAGAATTTTCATCATTTTCCACTCAAATTCGTAGGAACGCAGTTATCGTGAGAGGGTCTATTGATTTTCATTATGTAATTTGTTTGGCAAAAGCATTCAATCTTGTTAGAAAAATCTTTCTCTTAATCCTTTTTTGTGATATATTTACAAACGGACAGAAATTGCACTGTATACTTTTCTTTCAAAATGATTTATAATATATTCAGCATCCGGGTCATATGTAAATATGAAAAAAAGTTGGAAAACTATGAAAACAAATTGAAATCTATTCAGTATGATTTTGAAAAATCAAAGGAAAGCAACGACAGGAATGATTCACTAGGTATAAGGAAGGGCTGTACCAGATCTCGCATACTAGTATTTCTATACTTTGCGGATCCTCCTGTTTCTACCAGATAGAATTGATTGATATCCCCAAAGCCAGCTAAAAGCAAAATGCTTTTCCACCGCATTTTTTCTGTTGAAAACAAAACTACAAACTGCAAAAACAATCAGATTCTCGGATAGGACCATAAAAATTACACGGAAATTTCATGAACAAATAAAGGGATATGGAGTAAATGTACATGGGACAAAATTCCTCAAATGCATGGTAAGATTAAGCAAATAGAACAACGCTTTCATTGTTGTTCTTCATCTTGAAGTCAATATGAGGCCTTACCCCATTTCCTTTCTTTTTCATATTCAACATTGACCAAACATTTTTACCTCATGTCATAAAATAAAATGTTTTTAACCAGCGCGCTTTGATTAGCTATGAGAGATATTTGTAGCGCTGCCAGCGGAGTGGTGGATAGCGGATACCTTATCTTTGGGCAAAACGGAAAACGCTGACCTTGAACTATTGTAGGCAAACTGTTTTGTGAAACACGAAATATAAAGATCCCTTCTATATTCATGTCGCAATGGGGCTATATTTCTTACTCCCATCTATTTCTGCCTTTTCAATGAGGGCCTTCAATTGGCTATCAAAACTCGTTTTACTGCTTATTCCCACCTTAATTTCTTTTTATGCCCCCGAATCTTTAGAACAGGGCATATTGTTTGTGTCATGTCTGTCCGCAACTTTAACCTGGCTCATAACTTTTAAACAAGATGTGATAAGACCTTCATATTTGGTATGTGTATTGATCATGCGAAGCTGAACACCAATATGCAAATTTCACTGAGGTTAGGTCAAAGGTCAAGATCACAGAGGTCGAAAGGTCAAAATCTAGATTTTGCTATAGCTCATTAATTACAATTGTTAGAGGCTTGATATTTTATATGTGAATATATCTAATTAAGCTAAATAAAAATTCACCAAAACAAAATTGGGTCAGTTCAAAGGTCAAGGTCACTGAGTGCAAATTTGAAAACTTTAACAAAAACTTTAGCATCCATCAGATATTGATTGTTCAATGCAGTAAAACACTTTAGAATTATTTGCTACGAAAAAAAAGAAAAAAACATATCTCACCATTTCTCGTTGTTGTTTCACTGAAGGGTGATGCATTGGTAACAGGGCATTACTTATATCTTTTTTAACCAGATGTGATAAGAGCTTCATATTTAGTATGTGTATTGATCATGTGAAGCTGAACACCATTATGCAAATTTCAAGTCAGGTCAAAGGACAAGGTCACTGAGTGCAATTTTTTTAAACTTC
>MJUU01022644.1:0-86604 GCA_002080025.1 Modiolus philippinarum
GTATCGCTCACCTGGGTCATGGCTGACACAATAAGTCAAAATAATCCCAACGTTTAAGGTTCTCGTTTTCAAATTTGTTTATTGACTGTTTAAGGGTCTCATTTTGAAGTTTGCTGATGCTTATATGATCCAAAATTAAACTATGTTCCCCACTGGCAGCTATTTTTGATGGGGCGTAGACCAACTGTCACCTTTCTGGAAGAAGACCATGTAAAGATCATTGTGCCTCACTTTGGTTCCTATTGGCATAGTATTTTCAGAGGAGATCTTTAATTGATTTCCCATGGGGTCCAAGGTCAAACAATGTTCCCCGCTGACTGCCATCTTGGAAGCTATGCGGACATCCAGACACATTTTATGAAGGGGACCAAGTAAGGACCATTGTGACTAAGTATGATTCCAATTGGCCATGTACTTTCACAGGAGAAGATCTTTGAATATGTTTCCCTATAGGGTCCAATGTTAAAAACATGTTTCCTCCTGGTGGCCATCTAGGAAAGGATGTGGACTTGCTGAACACATTTTTAAAAGAGGCCACCTATGGACCATTGTGACTAAGTTTGGTTCCAATTAGCCAAGTATTTTCAGAGAAGATTTTTACAATATTGTCCAATTTTGGACAAAGTTCCCCGCTGGCGGCCATCTTGGATGACGTGCAGACTTGCCGGACAAAATTTTTAAAGGGGACCACCGAAGGACTATTGTGACCAAGCTTGGTTCCAGTTTGTGCTGTAGTTTCAGAGAAGATCTTTGAATGCTTTCCCATAGGGTCCAATGTTAAACTACGTTCCCTGCTGGCGGCCATCTTGGATATGTTACGGACTTGCCAGACATTTTTTAAAGGGGCCACCTAAGGAGCTTTTGCCATCACTTGGCGTCCGTCCGTCCGTCGTCCGTCCGTTAAACTTTTCATATTTTCATCTCCTCCTCTGAAACCACTGAAGCACATTCAACCAAACTTTGCAGGAATGATGTACTAAAGGTCCTTTACTAAGATTGCTCATTTCGTTCCGATCCGTTAAAAAACATGGCCGCAAGCGCGGAACTTAGGTTTAACATTGGACCCTATGGGAAAATCACATTTTCATCTTTTCCTCTGAAACCGCTGAAGCAAATTCAACAAAACTTTACAGAAATGATGTACTAGAGGTCCTTCACTAAGAATGGTCATTTTGTTTTGATCCGATAAAAAACATGGCCGCCAGCGCGGAACTTAGGTTTAACATTGGACACTATGGGAAAAATCACATTTTCATCATTTCCTCTGAAACCGCTGAAGCAAATTCAACAAAACTATTCAGGAATGATGTACTAGAGGTCCTTCACTTAGAATGCTCATTTTGTTCGGAACCGATATTAAACATGACCGCCAGCGCGGAACTTAGGTTTAACATTGGACCCTATGGGAAAAATCACATATTCATCTTTTCCTCTGAAACCTTTGAAGCAAATTCAACCAAACTTTACAGGAATGATGTACTTCAGGTCCTTCACTAAGATTGCTCATTTTGTTCCGATCCGATAAAAAACAGCCGCCAGCACGGAACATAGTTTAACATTGGACCCTATAGGGAAAATCACATTTTCATCTTCTGATCTGAAACAACTGAAGCAAATTCAACCAAACTTTACAGGAATGATAAATAGAAGGTCTTTTACGAAGATTGCTCATTTCTTTCTGATCCGTAAAAAAACATGGCCGCCAGCACGGAACATAATTTAACATTGGCCCCGTATGGGAAAATCACATTTTCATCTTCTCCTTTGAAACAGCGGAAACAAATTCAACCAAACTTTACAGGAATGATGTACTAAAGGTCCTTCACTAAGATTGCTCATTTCATTCCGATCCGATAAAAAAACATGACCGCCAGCACAGAACATATTTTAACATTGGACCCTATGGGGAAAATCTTATTTTATCTTCTCCTCTGAAATGGCTGAAGCAAATTCAACCAAACTTTACAGGAATGATGAATGGAAGGTCTTTTACAAAGATTGCTCATTTCGTTCCAATCTGATAAAAAAAATGGCTGCCAGCATGGAACAAAGTTTAACATTCGATCCTATGGGAAAAATCACATTTTGATCTTCTCCCCTGAAACCGCTGAAGCAAATTTAATCCAACTTTATAGGACTGATGTACTAAAGGTCCTTTACAAAGATTGCTCATTTTGTTTTTATTTGACAATAAACATGACAGCCAGCACAGAATGTAGGTTTTACTTTACATTTCACTTTATAGGAAAAATCACATTTTCATCATCTTCTCTGAAACTGTTGATGCAAATTGTATTGGAATGATGAGTAGAAGGTCCTTTGCAAAGTTTACTCATTTCAATAGGACAAAATAACACAGGTGCTAATAGAGAACATAGCTAAACATTAGACCTCCATTGGTAAAAAAAAACATCATTTTTGGTCATGCGTGGCAGAGAAGTATTTTGTCAGGTGAGCGATACAGACTCAGTCTCTGAGCCTCTAGTTTTTAATAAGGTGATAGCAGGGAATTTCTGTAAAACTTAAAAGAGAAAAGTAAACCAAAGAAGATTTGAAATCAGAATTTAAAGGGAAATAACCCATAACCATATGCCATTGGAAAAAAAATTTTGGGTGAAAAAGAGTCAATAAATATGACACAGGTAGTTGGATTTTCTTCAAAATTTCAGAGTATGTAGATCTTGATATGCTTAACATTTTTGCAATTTACACTTTACCTCTATCTGTTACAGTTTTTGAAATAAAAAATATAAAATGCATAAATTTTGAAAATTTTACGGAAAAGGTGCTGTAACTCTGAGACGGATTTTCCGATTTTCTTCAAAATTGCAGAGGAAATAGATCTCTTCATTCTGAACAATTTTACCATGTCAGATTTTTGATATCTGCAACGGTTTTTGAGTTATTTGCCAAAAACAGCTATTTACCACTATGTTCTATTTTTAGTAACAGCGGCCATGTTGTTTGGTCCTCGGACTAACCGAACACATTTTCTAAACTACATACCCTGGTGATGACTCAGGCCAAGCTTGGCTTAAATTGGCCCAGTGGTTTCCGAAGAGAAGATTTTGGAAAAAAAAGTTTACGACGGACGGAAGGACGGACGACGGACACCAACGTATGGCAAATGCTCACCCTGGCATAGCCAGGTGAGCCAAAAAGTCGAACCCAGATGTGCCAGTTTGTTGAATTTACTGAAAATGATTTATTTCATCGAGACAGAAACTTAGAAATTGTAGAGGTAGTCTTAGGTATTGTATAGGTAGAAGATTATTAATTGTGATAATTATATACTCTGAAGAAGAAGTTTTTGAGATATGTGTGCATCTTTCAGGAGATTATCTAAGACATCACAATAACGATGTAGATTACATGTATCAGAAAAAAAACTCTTCTTTTGCTATCAAGAAAGAGAAATAACTCTGTGAGTTACACTGTTTTCATCAGCTGGAAAAGGCATAACTTCTCAACTTATCTAATTGTTTTGGTATTGTGAACGACCTAAGGTATAGATTAAACAATATAGTAATATGCAATTCGTCCATTTAAATACTTTTTTGTTAAATAATAGCAATGATACATCTTCTACTATATAATTAGTAAATTCATCTGCTTTAGTTTGCCATTGGTCAGGTGGAGAAAGTTTATATTTAGAGGCCCTGCAATTGAAAAGACTTTAATGTAGGCTATTGTACCAAATAGAAAAAAGAAGGGAAACGGGGAATGTGTCAAAGAGGCAACGACCTAAAGGGGAGTAACAACAACTCAAAGCCACCATAAGATCTTCAATGAACGGTGAGAAAACCCCACATCCAACGGAGTCGGCCCCTGAATAAAGAGTAATCAAGTTCAGCGAAATAAACATCATCCTAGACTCCTATAGACATAAAGTAAACTAACTAGAAAAAAGACAAGACACACAAAGGCTTGATAAATTTCCTGACTTAGGACAGGCGCAAACCTGCTGCGGCGGGGTTAAACTAGTTTTATTGTGCCCAAATCTTCCCCTTAGCCAATGTGATAAAAAAAAAAGTAACAACAGTAAAATTCAGTAAGCCACAGGACTGAGTCAATTGTGGAAAAATTAAACTGAAAGAACTAATTATACGGACATAAACATGAAATCACAAAAGACTACTAGCAATTAACTGACATGCCAGCTCCAGACCCATTACCAAATGACAAATGAAATTATGACCCTCAGTATACAGCTTCTACCAAGATCCCTTCCCATGAGGAGTTTAGCATATGATTTCAAAATATGTTTAGCTTCTTAGTTACCAAATTCTTATAGAAACTTTAAAGTCTTGTCTGTAAATATGCTTTAGATTTGAAGCCGTTTTAACATGTAAAACCGGTCAAACCATATACACGGAGAAAGTAACTAATTATTCATATAAAATAATTGCCCTATTACCACTAATCCAAAACAATTACTTTATCATTTACAAGAAGACAACTATTGAAAGTTTAACTGTTATCTGTCTACATATTATTGCCATAACAACCATTTATCTGTGTCCGGTAAATTTACTAAAGCCTCCAAATGACGCCGACTTTCAGATTTTTCCCTGTTTAATCCCTTCATCCTACTTTTATAGCAATATTTGCATACATTGATACGAAAGACAATCGAATGAATTGTATGGTTAGTTAAACCAAGTAATGGAAGTGATATTCACTAAGAAAATTGCGGAACATCAACGTCCAAAATAATTAAATTTGAATTAATCAACTGCATTTTCAGATAGCAAAACCATCAACACGGTGGAAAATTGGTTTTATGATGGAAGTGTTTGTTCATCGTTGCGACATATTCAATGTAAATGAATTAGAAGTGAATATTTTCATTTGAAATGAGCATTTGATAGTTTGATTAACACATTGTCACGTAACTTTGAATCAACATTGATCAAACGATATACATAAAATTGAAGATTGACAAAATTAACAAAATTTCAAGGTGTTGTACAACTGTAAGAAGTATACTTCTGAATTTCAAATTTCCTATGCTAAATAACAATGATAATATCGTATTTTTCAATCGATACCGATTCATATGTTTCATTTCTTTTTAGATATACATGATATACGAGGACAAGAAATTAACACAGCGGGTTTACATTTATAGGAAGAGCAACACTACAAATGCGTTTTTGTTTTATTTTACTGCTTCTGCACTTGTGATCGTGAAGAAATTACAGGTACCTGAATAATTAAGACAAATATTTGGCAAATGTCTATTCGATAAGCAAAATATGCCTTTGAAGATTTGTTGCTTTTTCAACATTGGATATTTTTTGTTTTGTATACATATAAAAACTCTCCATATAATTTATTTTTCTTATTCTTATTTTCAATTCAATGTCTGCTGAATGACAAAACGTGTTCTTTATTTTATTTTATTTTATGTTATCTTAGATCTTGACGTACTCTTGGTTCAAGATTTTCCCCAGTTATTTTTGCTTTCTATAAAATATAAATGTTAATCTTCTTGGTATTATAAAATATATTGCAACAGCAAAGAGAGTAAATTTACCATCCCTTTGATTTTGATTGATTGATTGATTGAATATTGTTTAACGTGTACTCAGCAATATTTCAGCTATATCAAGACGAGAACAAGTTTGTTGATAAATAATCACTTTGGGGTATGGAAAGGGCCATGGGACGGGAAATTCTGACTGCCACTGGAAAACTAGGGTGAAATCGAAAAGGGCGGGTAACTTAGCCTTGAAGCCGATCACCTACGGACCACTCAATAAAGCTTGCTACAAGGGTTCTTTAACGTGCAGGAAGCGTGGCATTTCTTCCAACACGTGCACCTGAGTTTACATCCCATCCGAAAGATGGGTTGTGTACTTATTAATCCCGCACAACCACGGAATGGGTCCTATTTCTATACCCCGGGGTTCCCTCGGGGTCCTCTGTTAGGAAGACTTATACTCCAAGCTCAGAGGATGCTGCGGGCCTATTCATAAGCCGGGACCGCGCACGACGGTTCATTTTGATTTTAGCTTTATAATATCTACATAATGTATACATAATCACAACATTTTGATGATAAATACCAAAATAGCGAGGTTACGGTTAATTTGCTTTCTACGTATGCGCATCTAGACAAATTATGTCTCTTCAGTGCAGATCATATCAAAACATTTGGAAATCCATATACCGAAATGTGTGTAAAAGCTGATTTAGAACAAATTACCGATAGAACATTCATAATGAGGCCAAAATGAAGGAGTCAGGAAATGAAGTGGATAAATAGTTGCAGCCCTTAGATTTTACATAAACAATAATATTATTGTATGACGCCATAATGCTTCAAAAAAGTCTAATGTACCCTTACCAGCATGTATACTATCGTCCTAAAACAAAAGAAACAAAACTTACATTGTTATAACATATACAAATTAATTGTTCCCTTTAATTTTAGAATTCTATAGTTTTGAAGTGAAGAAAATTAAAGGCCAGATGTAGTTAGCTTGCTTATGATCACGACATAATCAGAGATTAATATGCTTAAATGTTTGAAAAAGACCATAAAATGAAGAAACAAGGGACATTAAAAGTTAGAGAGAGGGTATGATATGCTTAGAGAATCAACATAAAGTGTTACCGATTAAGGGTATGCAGTGCTTTAATGAAACTCGATAATCAACAATCTTATCTTATCTCTATGAGTGACCTCCAATTATATCTCTGTTCTTTATACCGACACTCTTCACAAAAGGCTTAATGAAGCCAAGCGTTTCAATGACCAAAGGTATACGTTTTTGGAATCCAACTGGGAAAAAAGATATAAAATATTAATTTAAAGGAATTTTTGTGGTATTGCACTTGTCGACCGTATTGTATTTGTACATGGTTGTTCGACCTTCACGAGTAAATTCCCACCTTTGCAAATTTTAAATATATACATGGTATACATGTTTTTAGATGGTGTTTTAGCAGTACTTATTAAATCAATTACAGAATGTGCAGAAGGCCCACACGCCGAAAAAAAATGCCACCCATGACAAAAAAATGTTGTAACTTTTCTTTTTTTTCAAATTTATTTTCATTATGCAGCAAAATGTATTAAAATGGTACTAAATATTTTACAGATATTTATAGGAATTGAAATCTTCACTCAATATATAGATTTCGTTCTGTGAATAAAACAACCAAAAACTTTTGTTTTATTTATCTTATATTTTCAGAAAACATGTGTTAGTTATATATTTTTTTGTTTTTAAAATTTTTTTTTCTTTTGTCGGGATTTTTTACACATCTTCATTTTGGATTTCATTAAGCACTCTCACATAACCCAAACACACATATCGGATAACCCTACATCATTTAACTCTGAAATAAAATGAGCCTGTTTACAATATTTAAACCTTCACAAAGATTGCACAAAAATTCTAAAATGTGCAATAATAAGTACACTTCATGACCAACAATCCTTCCTAATATAAAAGCAAACCGAAAAGCAGTTTCAGAGCAGTTACGACAATAAGATTTATTTTGGTACTTTATCGGAGAAACGCATATATGATCTGTAATTTTACTGAATATACAAACTTTTTGTCTATCGGTTTCAGAGAAAATTGTAATAGCCAGATAATTTTTGTATTTCATAAAAACATAATCAATGAAAATTCCCCGCTAATTTAACAAAAATGACAAAACTTGTATTTCTTTCATAGGGCACCCAAACTCTAAATTCAAGCAGCACTCACATCATATATGCAAATCATCAACCAAAAATTGAGAAAACTAATAGGTATATCCAGACAAATAATGAATCCTTAAACCAATATTTTTCATATAATGTATTTTTTAATAAATTACCAAAAATCAAAAACCAAGTAGCATACACATTTTGATACGTTCATAGTCATTCTCTTCAAAAATTCCACATTTAGAAAGATGTTAGAGGATCTTTTGGAGAAAAGGTTTACGCTTTACGAAATAGTCTTCATTAACATTTCAGCGAAGTGTATTTTTCTCGTAAATCGCCCAAAATCAAAATCTAAGTAGCATGCACATATTTGATAATGATCAATTACCTTGCAAAATAAAGCTACATATCTAAACAAAAACTAGAGGATGCGTTACTAAGACAAAAAGCATTTTTTTGCATAAAATGAAATAGCTAAACAATGTGTATTTTTTCTATAAATCAATGAAAAAACGATTTTCCCAATAAGCAATACTGTGCATAAAAAATTACGAAAGTTGAAAAAATTAGCATTTTTTCTAAAAAAAAATGTCAAAAATAATATCCAAGTAGCATGCGCAATTTGTAACACAATAGCAAAATAAAAGTTTCATTCTTGAAAAACTTTAGAAGAAGCTATCCGGACAAATTGTATATTCAACTAGTGATGACGGACAGACTAACGAACTGACTGATATATCAGTCAAAAAGTTTGGTTTATTGCATTTTCCCTTGACAGTACTGACTGCAGTAACTCGTTACAGATGTGCTCTTTCCATATGAAAAAAAAAACCAACAGACCCAATGTAAAGCTAGTAAGAGAAAACTCTTTCCTGTCAAATTTGCTCATCTAACAAAAACAAAATACCGAACTTACTGTGAATTTCGACAACTTCAATGCAAATCAAATCAAAACATTTGGAAATGCCTGAACCGAAATATACGTAAAAGCTGATAGAGAACAAATTACGGATACAGTCTAATAGGAAAGCCAAAATCAGCTAAGGACAAAACTGTGTAAGAGGGAGATACTCCTTAGGTTTTAACTTTATTTTTAATTTAGATATTGCAAGTTTTCAAATAAAATCGGGTTTTCGGCAAAATGATCAATGAAGGGTATTGATGCCATTTAAAATGACATTATTCAATCACCTACCAACAGATCTTTCAAGACCAGCTATACCTCGCGGATTTTTTGGCGGTTGCAGTTAACAGAGCAGGACATGTGTACCTTTCAGGGGCGCCTGATTTCACTCGAAGTTTATCTCGAATTTCACAAATAAAGTCTAAGTGTTGAAGGTCGTGTGTATTACCATTTCTCTGGACCTTGATTTTTGTAATTACTGGAACCTTTGTTCCTTCGGGATTTTAATGTCGTTGTTAAGTCCTTTAACTTTTCACATTTTGATGACCGCCCCCATCGTCAAACCCCGGAACACTGAAAGCAAATATAACCAAGACTTCCGTAGACGTTCCATTGAATGACCATTTCATTTCCATCTTTTCTCCAGCTCATCACCCTTTTGTATTTCTCTTTCTTTTACAATTTACAGTAAAATACACCCTGAAAATATAGCAGCAAATTGAATTTAACTGTGCTGGAATGGTGTATGGATGATCAGTACGAAAACAAAGTTCGTTCTGTTGTAATGCCACAACAAAACAGTTCAAACACTGCAGGATATGAAATTTTGGTCATCTATGAAGCCACTGAAGGAAATAAGAATGATGTATCAAATTTTTTTTCAGAGACATTGACTATTTTGTTGCAATCCTTCAACAGATTTGGCTACCAAGGCGACATTTATTTTACAAATTACCCGTCCAGAAAAAAATGTTTTGATTATCTCGTTTGGACTTCGATTTTTGCAGTCATCGCTTCCCTTGTCCCTTCGGTATTCTACTGCCGTTGTTTTAAAACTGTTAATAAATTGAGCCAAACTTTACTGAACTTATGTCTTGAGATGTTTTAAATGATGGCTGTTCATATAACAATTATAACTACCAGCCTGAGGGCTGATTAACTTAAAGATTCGTCCCTGCTGAAAAAAAACATACTATGGTAATCGCATCAGAATTAATGGTCGTAAATAGAACGCAACTGTTGCATTCATTGCTTGTTTTGATTAGATCATACAATAACATCGCTCGAACGTAGGAAAGGGATTTAACATTATAGACCCATGGAAAAAACTTATCTCCTCTGAAAACATGAAATATCATTTTTTTTTTTTTTTTTTTTTGTGCTGAATTCATTATTTTCTGTTTCTTTGTTATGTAGGTAATCAATTTGCTAATCAACTAAAGCATCATCATAATCAGATGAGCCACTCTGGTTTGGCTTCTAGTTATTGCCGAAAACAAGCACAAAAACCTTCCAATATTTTTTATTTAATGATGTTTGAATTGTAAATTTATGAAAGTATGAAAACTATTTACATGAAGTGCACCCTTTAAGATATAAAATCATCATCTCACACTAAAATGCAATAAAATATTTTTTGCAAGAATAAATATTTCCAACAAAAAAATTCACATCTACAGAATATAAATCTATTCACAAATGTTTAATATTCGAAATCCATCTTAAATAAAGTTAATTTGACCAAAATTATGAAGAAATTAAAATGGTGGAAATTACATCTCGGTAAGTGGAGTCAAGGAAAGGGTCAAACTTTGATGTTTCCATATGTCAAGTTTATCCTGTTGAAAAGTATGCTTTAAAGGAATATGAAATTGATGTTCTTCATAAAAATATATTTTGAAACAAACATTAAAGGTTACCAAATGGAAAAAGTAATAAAGATTATATCTTAATTTTATACCATTTGTAACATTTTTTCATATTTAAAAGATAAAAATCTGATTATTTGTGCAGTATAAATTATGATAAATATTACGAAATATAATAATTTTCATTTCCTTTATTGGTTAAGATATAACAATTTTCAAAAACCTCACCTGTAATGTGAAATGGATTGTGTAAACTTGTAAAATTTATACTGATATTTTAATTTATAATAAAATACAAAATTTCAAATATATTAACATATATTCCCTTAGATTTAGAAAGCATATCAATTCTTTTATCCCTTAATATGTTGGATAAAAGGTGTAAGCTTATGATCAATTCACGCATTAAAATGATTAGTATGATAGAAATCTACTAATGTTTTATGGCTTAAGATACCATCAAAGTATAGATGCACATTTACCATCATTAACACCACCTGCATCATAAAAATCATATCCATCAGTACAAAATATAAGACCTGACAAATTTTGATATTCTATATATTTATTGAGTTTTTACCCGATCCTTTGTATTTTGCTCCAGATTTTATATGTAATGAGGTGTGGACCACCTTGATCAGACGAAATAATTAAAATCTCATATAGTATTAAAGTTTTGTTCCTATGATCTCCTGAAAGTGCAACTGTTTACTTGCGAACACCGATATTTATATTTTAAATTAAATTATATCTGATCACAATGATATAAATTATGTAAAAGTACAGCTAATCAATGGAAATCAGATAGATTTCCCGATGAAATATACTGAACTGAGATCAGCGTAACAGTTTTTTGCAATACATACATATATATAAACTTGAAATTTCAAGCTTGTTGCCAACGTAAAAGTATTGGCAACACTTAATATGCGAATGTCAATCTGGGCTATTTTAAAAATTTGATGGCTGACATTAAAACACTACACATATAACACTTTTCAATGTCTTACGTTTTGAAATAAAAAGGATAACAGGAAACATCTACAATGGCTGAAATTTACAATTACATGCTAAAATATATATTTTATTATTTAGGATATGTTTACCTTTGTTAATACAAAAAAATATTGCGTCATTTAGTTTATTCGGTCACTTTTATTGTATCAGAGTTGCTTCGATCATTATGATTTAAATTAAGACATAATTGTATTGCTTAAAAGCAAAGGGATTCGGCAAAAATTATAAGCGCTCCCTCAACTTTAAACATTAAAAGTAATAAAAATAAGCAAAGTTATTACAATATACAAATTAATTTGTATTTTTTATACTTAACTTGTTATTTAGATGAAATGTAAAAGTATCCATTAAGTTCCATATTTGCAATTCAAAAACACCCTAATTCGACTATTTTTCAAATGCTTCTTTAATGATACTTACGATACATTTCTTTTTCATTTTGATCCTTGTGTCCAATTTTGCTGAATTTTTCTTCTTTTAATTTTTGATATATTTTCACTAAACAATCCTCGCTTTGTTATTTAAAAAATATCCAAATTGAGGAATATTAATGCCGGTTTAATTCTTTGAATATCATCTTGATATTGACGAAAGAGGTAAATATAAACTAAGATGTATGACAAACGCGATTACCTTACTTTTCATATAGTCAATTTCCCTTTTTAGCATAATTCCAACAGCACCATCATATGGAATTTACAACTCCCAACTCATTTGCTTCTCAAGGGCCTGTAGTTGAAACAGTGACTTCCTAGATCTTCCGTTTTTCACAAATAGGCTTCTGTAAACAAGGGAATGTTACCCAATAACTTGGATTATCACTTCATACGTTTTGTGGTCGACATCGTGATCTTGTGGATCAGAGAGATGTTTCCCTTTATTTGCTAAAGTTTGTTTTCCCTCGACATAATTTGAATTATCACCGAAATTGACATGTTAAGCACGGTGGATGTTTAACAAGAAACAGGAGATGCCCCTGATCTCAACTATGGTTTTTGCTCGGGTCCGTGTTGGTTATCTGTTTGTGTATCCCCCTTTTTCTCTTTGTCGTATACATGTGATGTCTTTGTCTTTGGACTACCACTTTTTTTTGACTGACGGTTCGGTTCTCATTTACTTTATTTCTTAAGTTCAGTTTTTGGTATTCTTTATGCCATGAAAATAGTTCAATCTCATGCAATGGACTTCATAAAAACTAAAGAGTTGCCTTTCTTGTGAAAGTTGCTGCACAAGAAAGGAACATTGTGTCATTTGCATTTCTTCCTATCATCTACAGTGCATTCTGGAGTACAATACCATAACTTGAAGGATGTAAATTTATATTCATTTAATCTTTTTAATATAAAATAATCCATATTAAACAGAGATAGAATCATACTTAAGCAGATATTAGCATAATTAAATCAATAACACTATGTCAAAATTGTTTTCTTTCTCCTTCTAATCACTCCATCATTGCGTATTGCTTTGGGAAAGATTGAAAGGATAGATTTCAAAATTTATTTATTAAAATTAAGTATTTGTAATAATTTATTATGTATAATATTGCCTATAAGACACGATCAAGGGTACATTTATGGCTATAAAATGTATATCAAAGGGAAATGTTGTATCTGACATCAGCCAGTACATCTAACAGACACAGGGAACAGGCAAAATCAGATCATATCGTACTTAATACTATTTCAAACGTATACAAATTTCGGGTCAAATAAGTTTTGTTCTTGATCTAATTTTGTTACCTACAGGACATGAATTGGATTGACATACATCGGCAGTGTCATGCCAATTTGAGGAATGTGCAAAATACGCTGTGCTGTAGAGGAATTAGATGTCAACATCACTAACAAAATACCGAAAATTGAGTGCTTCAACCTTACAATATCATGTGCAGCATATCGTTTAAATATCGTTTCGATTCTAATTGGAACCTTACAATATCTACATTTTTGTAAATTTTCCCTCATGCTAACCTCTGTCCTTAGCTGATTTCGGCTTTACATTTAGATCATATGATATTGGTTATTTGTTCTATATCAGTTTTTATCATCTTTGAGTTTATGGTCTTCCAAATGTTTAGATTTTATCTGCACTGAAGAGACATAAGTTGTCGAAATGCGCATATGCAGAATTTAAATTTACAGTAACTTTGGTATTTAGTTATTAATTTTTTTTTTCAGAAAATTATCTGGAACTTGTTTTTTCGGTTGCTATTCATGAAGATAAACAACAAATACAAACTTTAAAAAGCGGTTTAAAAATTGTGTCCAAGAGTCCAAAAAGCATTTGCAGCAAACAAAGTTAGAACCTAACCGTCAATAAGTTTATACAGTAAGGCAGATACTAACCAAAGGAAAATTTCGAAAAGGGAAGAGACAACAGGATAACAAAAGATTCAGAAACGTCTAAAATGACCAATAATTAGACAACATATATGAATACAGCCAAACCAGTGTAAACTGTTTAATATAAATACTCATCGTGGAGTTATCATCCTTTCTTGAAGCTCAAAACATATGAAGATTCCTATTGATATCTATGTAAATATTTCATCCCATTCATATGTTATTTTATTCCACAATCCACAAATTCGATGCTTGCAAGATAAAAACAGCCAATAATAGCGTTGTTCCATTGAAAACTTCTACCAATTATTTGTTTAGATTTTTCAATAGTGGTATCTTAATTTTAATAAGTTTTGTTTAAAACTATAGAGTATCTCCTCGTACAGAGCTCTGCACTTACCTAATTTTGGCTTATTTACATATCTTGGTTTTATTATTTTTTCTCCTCAATCAGTTTTCATATATTCTTCTGTTTATGGTCTTCAAATGTTTTGATTTGATCTGCACCGTGGAGACTTAAGTTGTCAAAATGCCCATATGCAGAAATTTAATTTGCAGTAACCTCGATATATAGTTATTTAGTCTAAAATTGTGCAATACTAACGACAGGAGGAAAGCAAAGGTATGTTGCTATCTAATGACCTGCTTTACCATTGTTATTTGGTATACATCTCAAAATGAGTTTTATTGAACTATGATTTACATATTGTATTTGCGATGCTCACCCTTATGGAGAACCTTGAGATACCTTCAGTTTTTTTCTTCGTGTTTGTGTGTGTGTGTGTGTGTGTGTGTGTGGTAGAACCAAAGTGGTAGCGCCTTATGATTAAGTAATAATAAATGCTTTCTTGTTTTTTCTTTATCATGTTGTCTCTGCGTTCATCTGAAAAGTTTTTGGATTTTCTTTTGTTTCACAATTATCCCCTTTTCGACTGTTTTGCTTCGGCGTTCGTTTACTGATGAATTTTATTGATTGTGTTTAAAACTTTGTTTTTAATTTCTATTACCATTTTTTCATTTATTTATTTCATTTTTAATATCATTAGATATTAACAGTAACTTTTAAAGCAGCAATCAAATTAATTTCTTTTTTTTAGTTATATGACTCGGTCTGTTATAGTCATTTGCAGTTCTTGAATCTTTTACTTTTACGATCTACCTTTGTAAATTAAATTGGTCCCATTAGTACATCACCATCCCACTGATTTTATTTCCAACATATCATTTTAAGATCTTTAAACATATCAAACTTATTAAATATGTAAAATTGCTAGATATGGTAATAAAATCAGCTCATGTATAAAATCCAAATAATAAAATAAATTTACACCAGTATTTAAATTGGTTGTTTCGTTTTAACATTTTAATTTAACTTTTTTCATATTTTAGATAATAATTCTATGATGTTATGGCTACCTTAAAGGGGACAGATTAACACCCTTTAGTGCTTTTGATGTTCATTAATGTCAGGACTACCATATACTTTTTTTATAATTTGTCAGCCATAATTTCTGTCAACGGTAACTAATCGAAAAGACATAAGTCAAACGTTTGAGGCAATAAAATCTGACATTTCATATTAAAAAGATACTCTCTTATTTGACAGAATTGGTCAAAGACATGAGAAAGAAATGTTAAAAAGCAATATGTTTAGGGCAGTTGACTCTTGATTGACATTGCAATCAATAGCAAAAAGAAACTGTATTAAAAGCCCATTTGGATAAATCAACAAAACACTCGATAAGGCATAATTGACGGGTCTGGTCATTAAATTTAGAAAGGTGTAAATATTTATGCACATATATCTTAAGTAAAAAAGATTAAATGTATATTTCTCAGAAAGAAAATCAATTATAAAAAAGGGTGTGAAAATCATTTATTTTAATATAAATTTTGATAATTGAATAACATAAAGCAACTGCAAATGTTAAACATTAGGATAATGGTAAATATCAAAATCACATCAAAGGAAGCTCGTGAATACGTTAGTTTTCAATTAGATATATTGTTTCTAGTATGTCTATTAGTTTTTGAATGATTATATTTTATATTTTGCCCTGTTCTTATTGCAGATACACTCTAAGTTTACCATTGTATTTACACCGTACTATAAATTTTTTGTCTTTTTATTTAGCTCCGAGTTTTAACAAGGTGTAAAAACGACATAGCTGTCCAGCTTGGTGTTAAATTTGGGTCTCCACGAATTATTACGATTCTAATAGGGGTACATTTTTATATTAATAAGATTTTTGGTTGCCTATATTTGTTGCCATATTTGGCTTTTCTAACATTTAAAATGTAACCATTGTGTCACAAACATAATGGAACAAGATTGAAAATGTTCATACTTTGATAACACAAAATAATGAATAACAAAAAAATCATTGCCAGAAATTTAAAATTGCGGTATAACCCTTCACTATTTTTTCCAATCGCCAATTACAGAAAGCTTAATTTTTGCCAAACTACCTCAAACTACTGAATAAATGTATAGGAGGCACTCTGGAAATGTTTTTATCCTTGAGCAAATATGGATGTAATATCGTCTAACATTGGATGCTAATGCAAAAACATATTAGTGTCTACTTTTAACCTATTGAAGTAAATTGTACCAAACTGTACTGATAAATTTTGTGTGAGTTATTCTACATTACGATTGCCCATTTCTTTGTACTTTGACAAAATAATTTCGCTGCCACCGCTGAAAATATTGTAAAATGTAACCAAAATGTAAGTTTAGACATAATGGATTCCTTGAATTTTGTTCGTAGTATTTGTTACATCAGCGATTTGGCTTTATTATTATTTACATAATTATTAATTATTATTTGCACTGAAGAATATACATGAATTGTTGAAGTTGCCATCTGTTGAAGTGAAAAATATGGGCATGTCTTCTACTACGCGTGTTGCATCATTCCTGTGAGAGCTGATACGTCAAAAGTAAGCAAGAACCAAACCGTTTGTCCAAACGTTACACCATAATTGTCAACAAACTCGTGATATCCAATAGCAGATTGCATTTGTTGATGTACATAAAAAAAGGGATGATACTATTCACATTTGGCGATACAACAAAGCAAATTTGAAATCATTAGGTATTTAGTTATTTGTTTGTCATATAGAAAAAAATGAAAGGATATGGAGTGAATGTACATGTGACAAAAACGCACACGATACAAAGAAAACTTCAGTTTATCAAGGACAGGACTTTTATTCCTGTCTACAACTTGATGTCGCCTGGGGGTCTTAGTCTACCTACTTTTTGTTCGTCCATCATTGTCACATTCGCGAAACATTGAGTGGGAGATATTAGTAAAAATAATTTTTCACTGAAATATCGGTTACTCAGAGAAGCATCAATATACTGAAAGTAAAAAAATTAAAAAATCAACAATGTGCTGGTTGCAGACGATTTTGTTTAAAGTTCAAGTATAGGTAAACAGTTGTTGTCCCTTGGGATACCAAGTGTCTGCTTAAATATCGGATGTCCGATATATAATTGTTTATCGACAAGTCCTGCATGTTAGAGATAGAATGCTACGTATATTTGCTATTTGAATAGATGTTGTCCTTTACAATGTTTTATCTTGCTGAGATGAGATATTTGCATTGTTTTAGAAAATCATTGTTGGCCAAGAAGATCTAATCTATATTTGTGTAATGACTGGATAATAGATTCTAGTATATCAAATATTTTTGATTTGATACTGTGGATGAATTTTATTAATGATGGATCTTCAATTGAGATGATGAAGATGAGATTAACTAGGCTGTATGACAAACTAGTTGACTGCATTTTTTCAATAGTCAACTTCCCTTTTCGTTTTAGAAACATTCCAAAAGCGCCAGCATATCTCATAATTCATTCGCTACTCAAGAGCTTGTGGTCGATACAGTGACTTCCTTATAAGAGCTCGGTTGCTTACAATAGACTACGTAAGCAAGGGTATGTTACCAATAACTTAAAACCATCACTACAGATGTTTTACTTTCGATATCACGATCTTTATTGCTATGGGATATCTGTTTCCCAGATGACAACAGATCTTTCCCTTCACAAATAAAGTTTGTTTTTCCCCTACCGAAATTGATTTTACTACCGGAGTTGACATGTTAAACAAGGTTGGTGTCTTATAAGAAGTAGCAGATGCTTACTCTACCGGTGCACCTGATCTCGCCCATGATTTGTATTGGGTCAATGCTGATCATCTGTATGTGTGTCTTCATTTTCATTTCTGCCCCGTACTCATGTAGTATTCTTGATTCTTGATGTTTCCGAAGTTGCCGGTGTCCCTGTTTTGTTTGTTTTTGACTGACAGTTCGGTTCTCACTGACTTGAAAAATAAAATTACCAAACAGAATTATCAATAGCTGTAACCCAAAGGGCAAAAAGACAAAGCCGATGCAATTTTCAACAGTGATGGTCCTGACTTATTACAAGCATTTCAAATCAAATGCTGGTTAAACCGGTTGTATGGCACAAATCCCCCTTTTCCATACTTATCTTTCCATTGTCTGGTATCAACTTTACAGCAATTGCTGTTAAAGGTCGCAGACTGAAAAGGAATGTTCATCCCAGTATTAATAAAAACTGAATCTTGCGTAATAGTTCCAATAGAAACTTCAAATTTTTCCAATTTTTTCCAAAAAGGGCCACTCTCTATTAAAATATATTGTTATGATTTTTTTAAGTCTTGATTAATAAAGCGGTCATGGAGATAGGTATGCCTAATAAGAATGTCTGCACAATTTGTGCTAGCTCGACTTTATTTAAGTCTATTATGTGAATACATGTAACATTGTCAACCTAGAAAAAATAGTAAGCATCATTAACTGCTTCAGGAGCATGATCTGTGTTCCACTTTTGGCCAACAAAGCCAGTAAAAGAATCAGTGAAAACCTTTTATGAGAGTGTGAGTCTCAAAAAATTTATAACAAAGAGAACTACAACCTTCTGTTTTGAAAGGTTTAAGGTGTAGTTCCCTAGCAGATTGTGGTATGTGATTATAATTTTCAGGCATTATAAGTATTTTTTATCCATTTTTTACATTTCTTGTAAAACTAGAGTTACTGTGGCCTAGTGGACCACGTATACAACCGCCCCCCCCNCCGCCTCTTCCTCTAACATCTGGAAAAAAGGAATTATTGGGAAAAAATGCAAAGTGCACATCTATAATATGTAATTAGGGTCCTGAATAAGTTTCACGAAGTTCTTATTAGTGGTCAAGGAGAAGTGGTGGATACCAGGTATTCACCATATGGTTTGCATTGAGGTAAAAGAGCTAAAATGACAAAGTCCAAAACATTTCAAAGATCTGGAAAAGAGAGAATTACTGGAAACCAAAAAGCATAGTGCACATCTACAATATATAATTAAGCTCCTGCTTGAAATTCTGATCAGTGGATTAGGAGGAGTAGTGGATACCATGTAGCCACCATATGGTTTGCATGCAGTTAAAATGACAAAGTCCAATACATGTAAAAAATCTGGAAAAAAGAGAATTATTGGAAAACAAAAAAGCATAGTGCACATCTACAATATATAATTAAGCTTCTGCATAAGTTTCATGAAATTCTGATCAGTGGCTTAGGAGGAGTACTGGATACCATGTGGTCACCAAATAGTTTGCATTGAGCTAAAATGACAAAGTCCAAAACATGTCGAAAATCTATAAAAAGGGGAATTATTGGGGGGAAAAAAGCATAATGCACATCTACAATATGTAATTAAGCTCCTGCATAAGTTTCATGAAATTCCAATCAGTGGTTTAGGAGGAGTAATTGATGCCAGCTGTTGGGTAAAAAAAGACGCACGGACGGACGGACACCATGAACACTATATACCTCCCGCAAAGCGTGGGTATAATAACATAAGCAAAGAATTTTGAAAACCCATGTAAAAAGTTTGATTTATAAGATATCAGAGTTTTGGTAGGGAGCGATTCCCTCTAGTTTTCTTTCATCCTCCATTATCTGCTTATATTCCCTGACATACATTTAAATAAAATTGAAAGTTGATAAAATTCTGTTCATTGTTTTTTTTTCTATATATTCTAAAGTGATCTATGGCTAAGAACATTAAAAAGGACAAAAATCCGAATAGATAATTGGAATGTTTCTGAAAATTTAAACTCGTTTTATTGTAGTACCTTGCTTTCAAATCTCAAGTTTTATCTCTCTGATCAAACTTGAAAAATAAATTCCCTCTCCTTCAAACAGTACTGTAGGTAAGTGTTATAAATAAAATATAATATATATGAAAAATACGACAATAACGAACTGCATAATAAAAGTTTTTGTTATTTTTTTATGCTATACAAGTGAACGTTTGATCAGGTAGGCCTTAGCTGATCAACGAGGGCAATCGTAGCACTGCAGACATGTCCGGTCTTTGGTCAAATTAAGTACGTATCAGTCCAGTGCTTGAGCATAAGTGAGAACGAAGGTCTATTCTCATTTTTGACATCACACAATGTAATGATTTGTCAAATCATTCTGATGACTCTCGAACTGTCGAAGTGATATATGTAGGACAACTGTTGCTGCACTTTCTGGGCGATTTAAATGCATTTGTTTTCTTCTGACAAACTTACTGTCCGAATTGCATTGGCTTAACAGTTGTGAAGTGTACACTTTATATGGTAGAATTTGACTATTGATCGACTTAAGAACAGGGAAGTCAAAGTCGTTACTTTTATAAAGGGCTTGCTGTATTCTTCAAAAATTCATCATGCAGGCGGTCAGCGTCATATCCAGTGGTGGAAATATCAGTTTTTAAACAGATGATGACATTTATGTATAACTGCAATTGCAAAAAGTCGAAAAGAGACCTGAACAAATTTATGTTCTCGTTCATTTCTAAATAAAATACGCACATATAAATTATGGTTTATTGCATCTTTTATTTTTAAGTTTTTACTTATATTAAAATGATAAATTAATATGAATGAATGTCTCTTTGATCGCGATGCATCATCATTATATCATAAATTTTAACATTTAAAGTACAGGCAATTTTTGTAATATGATATGAAGCCATTAAAATATGTATTGGAACTATGAAATTACTCTTTTTGCGTAGTATTGCGAAACATGACGTACACTAATAGACTTAAGACACATTCTAATATGGGAACAATGGAAACCATGACGACTAGCCATATGAAAATCTCCAACAACATAATGAGAGACTTCACAACAGTCTTTACGCTAAAATTGACGACGTCACAATATGTTTTGTGCACAAAAACGTCAGTAAATCTGAAGTAATGGCTGTCGTTACCGTGTACACTATAGGTCCGCTCAAATCATGAAATGTCATATTAGAATCGAAATAATTCATGTTCGCCGGTGGTTTGTAGTCGATTTACATATGGGTGTCCATTATTTTCGTTTATTTTACCCCTCGCTCCGCTACGTCACGCTCTGGGTAAAATATTAACGAAAATAATGGCCACCCATATGTAAATCTCCAACAAACCTCCGGCGCCCATGAATTATTTCTTAATTAAAGTATACTCAATAGTGACTCTTGCCATTTTAGTTTAGGTTCCTCGACATTAACAACAACAAACAACTACTGATTTGGCTTATAAATTTAAGAAATAATTAACAGTAGCCATATATTTATATTATTTCTACCACGGACTTGCACTTTATGGCGAATATTTTACCCCGAGTGACCTGCGAGTCGTAAAATATCACCGTAAGCACCAGCCCTTAGTGAAAATCATATAAATATATATGGCTACTGTATTACTTAATTATTTCGATTCTAACAGGACACTCACAAGGTTCCGGTCAGAAGAATCCCTCCTAGTACACAGGGATGAAAAACCATTTTATGCCACTAGTTGATGTGTGACTTTGCAAAAACTGATGTAAAACTATCTATGACGCTACCGAAAGTACCTTCATTTGTTTATGCATTACATATAGGTAAATATTATTTTTACCACGGGTTTGGATACAAAGCGAATGAAGGCCGTCACATAAGAATACCTTTTCGTTTTTGCTATTTCGTCCTTTTTACCATCGCTAACACTCGAGGTAAACTGAGACGACATAAACTACCAGCTCGGTAAAAATTACTAAAACCAACGTTACTGTAAGCTTTATTTCTGCAAATGGCAATTTCGGCAACTTAAAGACACTTTTCCCGATTTCTTCCTTCTATCTTTATCCACATATATTTATTGGTCCGTCCATTTTTGTGTAGTGTGGTTCATTACTAGCCTTTTTAACTCGAGTCGACGACACCGGACAATAAAAAGTACCATCCAAAGCAGGAAAGACAATAATTTTCTGACATTTCATGATCATTATACTATGTTACAACCATTTACTCTAGATTTTCTACGAGGAGGAATGACCCGGTTACCGAAAGCTACATTTTTATATAGCATAGTTACTCGAGTGGTCTTGAAAGCTGGACATAGTGCAGGTGTTGTTTAAAGCAGGGGTTCAAATCCAGACGCAGACCTTGCTTGATTTTCCGAAACTAACAGGTTTTTAAAAAGATGATTTTCATCATTGTTGGTATTTGGAATCATTTATTTTACCTTTGCAGCTCACCTTACCAATATATTATCATTCAATAGGGCTGTGTGCAGCACTATTATCTTTATACCTTAATTAGCACATTCCTCCTGGCATATCAATGGTTGGCTTTACTTGATGCATCGGAAAAGATGCGAAAACGAAAAATCTAAAATAAAAAACACTACAATTCATATTAAATACAAATTAAAGCAACCTGACAAATACAAAACAAATATACAAAAAACACTCAAAACCGCCACAAAAAAACGCATAGCGGTGTGGGCCCTATAAAAATTGGAGGTTATCATAAGTTGCTCCGTCACGTTTTGGTATTTCTGTCAGATTTTCGGACTTCCCTGGTTTTATCTATTCAAAATCTCTTTTTTTTTGCCCATGAACCCCCATATTTTGTTTGATAATTTCATTTTATATATCTATAGTAGCATTCCGACAAAATTAGAATAAATCCCTTTTAATTTTGTCACATTCGTTCATGGATAAACATTGCTTATGTTAACCATATTAAAAATTCAGAGGAGTTTAGTTTTCAGCCAAATTTTTAATCACTCATATCTCTAAAACGACATAAGAAACTACGGATATTTCTCGCTGAATTTACTCCCTTTTCAATTTTCTAACATGAAATAACATTTATTAGAAATCCTATTTTTTTAAATTGACCAGCGAACATCCTTAAATACAAATTGAAATTCAAAATAAATGACAAATCCAACTGAAAGATACTTTATTAAGCGCCAATCATTTCATTACTGAAAGGGGCTAGGATTTTCAACCTTGGAAGGGTTTTCAATTAGTTTTCTTTAAAAATGCTCTTTGTAAAAAGAATCCTATCCCCGCCCCATTAAAACAAACTTGGTGCATGACAGGATAATACATGTCACTGTATTTCTCAGAAATCTACTTCTGTTTACTTTCGGTTAATATATTTAGATATTCGAAGAAGGAGATGTAAATTTGCAGTGTACAAATTTTCTTTCTGTTGCGCCTAAATTTGAATTTAGAAGAGCGAAATGAACCCCGATTTTTAATTTCAGTATTTGAAGTTCTTTTCATTTAGTTGTATCATAAAAGACAATACGGAACTTTCGGGTTAACCGATACGATTCTATTATTATATTAAAAATGCCAAGATGGAGGGTACTCCCCATTATGATTGAATTCATGAACCCGACAGGAATGCTATATGGTGATAATTTTCCCTCCTATTTACGTCATGAAAAACAAAAGAGCTCCTATCAAAATCCCGTCAAAATTAAGTGACGTAAATAGCAAAGAAAATGTGCAAAATTCTTACACCAACTAGAATGCAACCGTTTCCTCAAACGAGATAGGCCAATCAAATTTAAAGCTTGAACAATTAAAGCTGAGAACTACATTTAAGGATATTGTGGTTGTTTGAAATTTGATATAAAACAAATCGTACCTACAATATACCAAAAATTGTTACACTTGTATACATATGTATGTTCTTTGTGTGTGGTTTGTACGTTCGTCGCCGAACCGAAGGCGTGGAAGTGCAAATGGATAACTGCAATCAATTAGTTTTTGTTTGTATCTATATCTTAATTTGTTTTATAAAATAAAAACTTTTATAAGTGATCGGTAAAAACACCATGATGAATTTTGACAATGACAGAATACAACAGTGATTGATATTACCTAAAAAGATCAAATATACACAAAATTTCCCAAGAAAGATGGATTTCTAACAACCTAATGAATTTCGGCGTTATCATAGTCATCATAGTCATACAAAAAATAATGAAGATGTTTTGTGGTTTGTCGGGTTTATGATACTTATACCTTTAATCTATATTTGGAAGATCAAAATGTTATATATTTTGTTATGCTGTACACGTGTTTCAAGGAGTAACCTCTCATCAGCAGCATTAAAATCAAATAATATGCAAAGCCATAATCCAACAGTAGTTCAAAAAGAAGTACTCATTTCAAAAATATCGATATAGGAGGCCAAATCCAGTACCAAGGACATTTACCGAGTGTCATACACGAAATGAAGCCTCAGTATTTTAAGTGGTTAGAATTTTGATAAAAACAGTAAATTTCTATAACACGCAAGGTAAAATTTTCATGTCGGATAAAAACAAGATAACAGTGAACACCTAAAATGGCCGAAAACTACAATCACAGGCCACAACTCCCAAGCGAACTGCACCAGAAAGCAATAATGAAGACAAGAGACGAACAAAAATAACGATAGGAACTCGGAATAGCCGGACTTGGTACCGGCACTAGCAAAGCCAGTGGTAGGGTTAAACCAGTTCATGGGTATCCAAACATCCCCTTTCTCTATTCCGTTTCCATATAGTATAATAAACATACGAACAAAACCCAGTACAAGTAGACTACTGTGGGGTTTCCTCACCGTTCATTGAAGATCTTATGGTGGCTTTGAGCTGTAATTACTCCTGTTTGAGTCGTTGTCTCTTTGACACATTCCCCGTTTCCCTTCTTTTTCCTACTAACTCTATGACCACTAACTTGGAAAAAAAGCATATTAGAAAGATGGGTCAAAAAGTGCTCAAGGAACCTAGTCTGCTGGTAAAACACTGTCGCACTACGGAAGAAAAATCAAAGTCAAAACTCCCCGAAGGGCTTGGTATAGAGTCATCAGTAGTGTGTTTCAGTAGACATCGCCATTATCGGTGAGGGGCCAGTATACGTGTAAAGTCTTCAGGTCACTGGAATCCAAAGCCAATTTAACGGATTTGTTTAGAACGTCCCGTCGATATCCACTATTACGTAAGGGACGTAAGTTACGTATTTCAGATAACTCTGTATCTGAATTCGTATGTTAAAAAGACTTAAAAACTTATATCAATATGATTTTGAATATATTTGGCTGTATGGGGATGAAATATAGTTTCTTTACCGAGAACGAGGGTATTGTTCTCGGAAAATTTCAAGAGACTTATTTGGAATAACAAAGTACCGAATTTACTGTAAATTGTCTTTCTGCATATACGCATTTCGACAACTTATGTCTCTTCAGTGCAGGTAAAAGGGGTTAGGACACATAGGAAAAATGTGTCCACACCTGTCGGAAATGTGAAAACTGGATATATTTTTTAATACCGGCATTGTTAGGTACAAAAGGAGTGTGAAATAATAACAGGAGACGAGAAGTATTCTGTTGCAAAATAAATTACTATTGGTACGTGTACTTGAGAAACATTAATATATGTACGTAGATTAAGGGGTTGGCATGATGGCCATGCGCTCCCTTAATCTGGAAAAAATAAATTATTAGCTAGGATAAAATCAGACTTTTGGCCGTTATTTTTGACCAAAATTAAAACACTCGCTACGTCTGCGATTCCTTTTTCTCAATTTCACCCCAATAACTCAGTCCTCAACACATAGTTAAAGTATACAAGTACAATGACATATCACCAATCATAAAAAACTGAAGTCAGAGACTTTTCTGTTCTCGTCCGACCTACTTTGCCAACAACCCCTCGGCATCACCATCAGCTGTTTCATGAACAAATGGTCTCTGTTTCATATGTTTATTACGTAGTACATATGTTCATAAAGTATAAGATACGTGATATTTACGACTTACATTATTGTTGCTGATTAATAACTTTACAAGTGGTGTCTTTTATTAAGCAAATATAGTCAATAAAATGTCCATTATCAGCTGTCCAACCGTTCAGAATCAAACAATATGATACCCGTGTATCTGTGTAAATGTATATAATCCTACGAATAGTTTTGTCTTGTCCATTCCCAATTACCTAGTTTAAATTACTTACAGTAATACGCCCCGTCAATTCCCAATAAGAAAACGGTTAACAAGGGTCTAAAGTTCCTGGATTTATGACCATTTTAGATGGTGGATTAAACCGTCATTTAGTGCCCTCTCATCAATTAGAGGCCAATCAAGTATATCGTTACATCAAGAGCTTAATTGTCGGATACAACAAGATTAATTCAAATTAACGTCTAGTGTCCCGTGAAATAAAAAGAAACGACTTTAATATCAAATTTCTATTCCCTTTTGATGAAAACATACAACAGTTGCGAAAAGCAATTTAAATGATGGGTTAGAATAATCAACCCTCGTAAAGGACTTCGTTCATATGTTGATGACCTCTAAACATGAATAATTCCAAAAACATTTTTAACATTGCAAAAAGCCTATTCTATTGTAAATATATATCTAGCATTGAATTCCGCTCAAAACCGGTGCTAGAAGGCCGTATTGAACTTACGTTGAGGTATGAGCATAGCTCATTGTTGAAGGCCTTATGGTGACTTCAGGATGAAGAACAATAAAAGCGTTGTTCTGTTGCTTGGTTTTGCCATGTATTTGTAGACACTTTGTCTCCTGTGCATTTACTCCATATCCCTTCATTGCTTATGAAGTCTCCAAAGAATGATATAATCTAAATTTCAATAAAAATGACTGACATTAACATTTTTGACAGCACGACTTGCAGTATACAGCTCTTTGGTTGTTGTTCTTCAGTGTAAACCCGTTAATAATAAGAATACGCTCGTTTCATCCACGGGAATTATTACAGTTACATTTATATTAAGTATTCTTTTGTACAATTTCATTTAAAATCATTGAAAATCGTGCCAGACAGGAAGTACATTTCGATAGACTGTAACAACCAGAAACCAACTGCCTGTAATATTACTGTAAAGGTCGGTTGATTGTTTGATTAAGATGTTTCTATTATATAAGACATGTTTCTTTGTCTGAACTCTCGATAAAAAAAGTCTACGAAGGCTAAAACATCTGTAGTTGATCATAATAGGCAACGGTATTAGTGATGATGCACACAAAATGCATAAGCCATGCGTTGTAAATAAATGTATACAATTTATTTACCTCGAATGAAATTCCCACTCGGTATTGCATCTCACACCGGATAAAATACGGGCTTAAAATCCAATCCGAGCAAAACAATAACTGATGACCGTTTATCCCAGTTTTTCAATGCTTTTATTGGTAAACATTGTTTTTGCAACTAGCTTTGTCACGAAAGGTCACATATGATTGTTGCTTTCATTCCCTGTGTTAGTTTTAAAAATTACGCTATTGTTCTAGCCTCAAAATTTGTGTTAACGTCAATGCGATTTCGATCATTATAATGAAATACCATGAGATTCTTGAATAAACTTGTCTATTTTTGAAGATGTGCAGTAGACGAACTTCCGGTTGATATTTCTCGTCTAAATTTTGTTATTTTTTTCAGCTTTCAGATCTTGAATGTGCTAATTGAATTTTTGCATAATTTGTGCATTTTCTATAAAACATGTTTTATATTTCCAGTCCATGGGCCGAGAGAAACAATTTCTACACTCACCGATAACCACGGAATGATGATATAGTATTCTTCCCATGGACGTCTTAATTATTGTTATATTCTTTATTGCCGTTCCGCCCATCGCCATTTTAATTCATATTATCAGTATGGATGCGGGGTCGTTTTCATCAATGCGACTGTAAATTTATAACTTGTTGTCGTAAATCAAATGCTAAACGGGTATAGTGGCTTAGTTTGTGGTATAAACATGACAGACGGTCTTTATGGGAATATAATTCATTCGGAACCTGGTATTACTTTGATATCGAAGTTAATTCATTTCCGGGTGGTAATCAACGGGTATTGCCGAAAATTAAAATAACCGTTGTTATTCGGAAATGAAACGAAAGAGTGCATCGTTTTTACTGCAGCACAAATTAAAATAATTTGTATCCATTATTATACAAAGCTTTGGAACAAAATGCACAGAGTTCAAATCAGCAATTTCAGAACAATTTGTAACAAAAGTACAAATCACTTGGCAATCATAAGACGATTTCCTCTGTTGCTGACACGAATACGACATAAACGCAATTTGATGTGGTCATGCATTTTTTTTAAATCAGACGTAACTTTAGAATAAATGATATACTAGTAGTTTACTCGCTAGGTATTTTTTTTTTTTGCAATTCATGATTCAGAATTTCAACAAACACGAGACTACATAGAGGCTGTAATGGTATTTTTGAAAACTAGTCGTTCTTCAAATGTCCATGTTAAAAAACTTTTTAATTCATGGTACTTTAACCGAATAATTTTTTTTTTAAAAATCTTGAAAGAAGTAGTGAGATATCATTTCATTTATTTTCATTTAATTTTAATTCTTTTTACGAGTAGGACAAAGGAGAGATCAAGTCTTCGGGTTTATAATTATTCTTGTAAGTTGAAATGGATGACTGAATTTAGAAACGGACTGCGCAACAGGCAAAGTCTATACAAGACCTTTTTCTAAATACATGCAATAGATATACAATTTAACAACATAAACAAAATCATAAATACATGCAAAATTGACAAAATGTTATTCAAAACTGAATATAGCAGACTCTGTTTAATAATAACACCCATTTATCTGCAAAGGGAGTGTTCGAAAATAACAATGAATTTAGCAAAGAATTCCTCTCAAACCGGTACTAGGGACTGTCTTGAACCTACTATGAGATTTAAACAAAGCCCATTGTTGTAGGCCTCATGGTGACTTCAAGATCAAGAACAACAATAAAACCGTTGGTCCTCATATATTTGTAGAGACTTTGTCTCATGTGCATTTACTCAATATCCTTTCATCATATATAAAAACCCGTGCTATTTGGCCGTCTTGAATTTTTTGTGATGTATATATATGCGCTCATTGTTGAAGGACTCTAGGTGACTTTAAGATGAAGAGCCATAATAAAAAGGTGGTTGAATGTTTGATACCACCATGTATTTGTGGTAACTTCGATTCATGTGCATTTACTTCATATCCTCTCATTACTTATATACATTGATTGGTCTGCCAATTGCACACCAAACCCCTTTCTAAGCTCGCAGCTTCATTACTTACTGCAGTAAAAGAAGGCCTAAATATATATATATATAGTAAACAAGTGAGTGGATCAGATGTGGATTTTTAGAAACTCTAATGATTTCATAGAATATCCATCTTAATCTGACATATGGCAGAATCAGGGGTAATTTACTAATTTGCATATTGGCCATGTTGTGATTGAAATTCACAGGCAAGATATACAATTTTGCAAAACTATCAGAACATATTTGTCCGCACCTAGAACGATTCTGCACGTTGTCTACATCTATTCTCTTAATGGATTTTTTTCTGTTATTAGTGAAATTTCCGGCCAACTAAGTTTGAAATTCGAAGCGGGGTCGTGCCATTTTGACTGTAGAGGCCATTGTAAAACTGCCGAGTAAGCTATCTTTGACAGAAAAATACACATCGAAGACTAATTTGTAGCAAACTTGTCCGCATATGACGATGAAATATTTCTGACATAGATTCATAAACAGCCTTTTTAAACTTACTCATGAAAATTAGCTTTTAGACTGATTTTAACCACAATTTCTATGTTTTAAAATTCCCAAAACGAAAAAGAAAAGAGAGAAGACGGAGGTAGTATGAATATAATCCGGAAAACGTAGATCTACTTTCGGAATTAAATCTTAATAAAGGGAGTTAATTAGAACAAAAGGTTGTGGTCACGTGGTTGTATCTCGTGAATTGAATACCACTCGCACTTCCTTATCAACTCAACCAGTGCAACAGTGTTGACATATTTTATTTTCTTCATTCTTTACCATTTAAGTCTTTCTAGACAAAAAAATGTCAGAAAGAAAATCACATTTGATGAGAAAATTTACTGATTCCATGCAGCAAAAAGTATAAAGAGGTGGATGTCCTCGCCGAAACAATAACACTTTTTCGAATTTGGAGGGCAAGTATTCCAGCAGCTAATAAGGATATCGTGTGCCTCCTTTAGCCGATATATTTCTTTATTCGAAAGGCCCATTTACACGATCATACAAGTTGCATGCGTCTTGAAGCATGATACATTTACAAATAATACCGTGTAAACTATACACTATTGTGTTGCATGCGACATTTTGAAGTTGCATGATAAATAAAATGGGAAAGGACATATTCTATTTCGTGGTACAAATTGCTTGCGTCTTTTTTATTTTAACCAATGAAAACAGGATAAGGAAGGTCAGAAAGGGTCAAACTGACACTAGTAAACAAAAGCACATGGTCAGGAAGTGTGGCGGTTATGGTGAAAAGAAAATTGGGAAGGCCGACATTCTCTAGTCTCAGGAGGATATGGAGACACTCCTGTACCTTTCCGAGATCTGTGGGACATTTCTTTGGAAAACTCTTCTAAAACAGATCTTTATACGGTGGGTTGACCATTTCTAGAAATTCCATTAAGGCAGCAAAATCCAATCTCGAAAAGTTTTTGACTCCGTCAGGATCTACAGCTAGTAGTTTTTTCAGTAATGCGTGATGCACATCATATTCAGATCTCGCTATCCACTGTCTTATCCACCTTTTCCTGCCCTTTTTCGCCTTGACTGCTGAATGGCGGTCATAATTAGTATAATACGTACAGGGACAATAATTTCATCTTTAACAAGGGCATTTTTGTTTATGTTTGGCATTGAGAGGGAATTAAGGTAAACATGGTCGCATGCGACTTTTTTTTTTTGTTATACCGCGTAAAAGTTTATATAACATGTATGTCACTATATCAATATATCGCTTACGGTTCGGTATACTGGCAAACTGACCATTATTTGTTTATTTAAATACTTTTCTATAATATTAATGGTATAAGATTTACAGTTAGTTATCCTATTCATAAGAGATGTTTAAATTCGATTATAAATATAACAAAACACACACAAACCGTTTTAGTCCCATATACAACTGGTAGGTATTCAAACATGTCTAAGATGTGCACCTGGCACATCCCTATTGTCAACGTCACAGAAGTGTTTAAATTGTATGGACCCGCTGTTGTTTAATTGGTTTATTGATTTGTAAATTAAATAAAATTTATTAAGATATTAAAAAGATCAAATAAAAATGTATGAAGTGTTATTATGCGATGTGTTAATTAAATATTTTAAGAATCATTTCATTGTGTATAAACATACTGTACCATTAGAACTGTATGTTATTTGTTCCAAACAATTTCTATATTTTCTGCCAATAAATGGCTATTTTGTTTAACAAGCAAATGAAATGCCATATGAGAGCGTTGGTTTTTAATTGATTTTTCTTTCACTACTCGTGAGATGCTGATATTTTGTAAACAACTTTGCGGTAGAGTACATCTCTCTTGTAACCCTTCATGTCTAAAAATCAACAAACTGTAAAGGAACCAACACACGCTACATGATTCCAAAATAGAAACAAGCGTATGATAACTTTCATATTTGCAACAAAAAGGATTTTGTAACGTATTATGATTGTTATATTTGCTTTTAAGATTTAAAGTGGTTCGGCTGATACCTTTATTAACTGCACTTGTTCCACCTTTTTTGTGCGTGTGCGTGTGAAGTTGGGCAATAACTCAGAGTTCTGTTTCCCGAAGCCAACAGCCGATGAAAAAGACCTTTCTATTTCAGAGGTAGAAATATTTTCGTGTCAGGGAGGTCGAGTTGCATTTGATTTAATATCACAAAAAATGTCTTTAACACTGTGGGTTCAAATCTCGCATAAGTGGAGACCTTAAACTCTTGCATTCAAGGTTACCAATTTTAATATTGCGACCATTACAGAAAAAATAACCTGTCGTTCATCTTGCCATCGCCCAAATCGGCTCCTAAACAGCCTATGATAAACTGATGTCGTATTTACATTTCTTACAGATCCAATAAATGAAATTGTACTACCTTTATGGTTATATCTGAATGGCAGACGGTTACAGTATTAACTCGACTGTTGTCCTTAATCTTAAAGGAAATGTCTTCATATTTTGTTTTTCGCCCGATAGAACCAAGGGGATGTAACAAAAATGCCCAAGTTTTCTTCATCCCTAGTTGTTCAAATGCAGTGCTGACTCTGTAGAGAAAAAAAGAAATCAGAAACTTGACTTGAACTTTTTTGGCTTTCTGTTCGCTAAATGTCATAAATGAGAAGCCTTCAGGTCGGAGGTGTGTGTGTTGAGAGTGTCGTGTTCTAAGCACGCTAGAGATCTTTCACAACAACGTACTAGTAGCTCTCACTTAGTTAAATGGAATTGCTCCTGGTCGTCTTCAATACTGTTTTGTAATAACAAAGCAAAAATTGTACATTATTTGAATTCGATGGCGCTAATCTTAGATTTGAAAGTGAAAAATGCAGTTAAAACGCGTAGCGCTGCCTGTTCATTGAAATTTTTGACATTTGACTGTCCACCTCCTTAGAACATTAATTTAATGTAATTTAATGTACCGTTATTACGATTCTTATGCAGTCAAGCAATTGCATGTAGAACAAGTCTATACACGGAATCTACTTTGTCTGGGGTATAGGTTGGTAGCTTTGACTAATCAATCTGCCTGATACAAAAAAATTGCATTAGAATCAAACTTTCATCCGTCATGTGACATATCCGTAACAAATGTATACAAATGTATGTTTTATTTAAGTAAATATTGCTCTTTGTTCAAAAATATCTATCAATCATTTCGTATATTTTATTTTCATTGAAAATCTTGAAATGTTGACTGATTTATTACATACCAGATATATTGGTTATTTTCGCAGATCCCAATTTTTGCGATTTCTTTCAGAAATGTCCGCTTTTATTTTTGCGAATTGCAAATATTCGCGATTTCCACTGGTTTACTGTATTTGAAATGTTCGCGTCACCATCGCCAATAAAGCAAGTTGGGGTAACAACAAAATTACCAAACAGAGTTCTGTAGTGCGAAAATAATGACTTTTACGCCGTCAGTATTCAATATATTTAAAATATTTGTGCAAAGGCACTATATGATGGTTTGTGACAAGTTACCGATTCATCTTTCAAGATAGCATTCGTATTCTCCAAACAACTGTATAAGTTTTCATTCTGGGTTCAAATATTTTAGAAATGTTATTGACGGTCCAAGAGTACAAGATGTACAGGCATATCAATGACACCTAATGAATGTCTCAAATTTAATTTTTTGTTTTACAGCCTTGTCTGTGTTATCAACCAAAACGAAATGTAAACCTAATTGATTTCAGATCACTAAAGTGCCGACAATGGGACGTAATAATTAGAGTGAACTTTCACTCCTGTTTTTTCATTAAATGGGTTAATTTGTGAAAAAGACCTGTTTCATGTTTCGTTTTATAGTTTATTTTTTCTTTGAGTTTATCTTAATAGTTTACGAAATAAAAGGATTTAGAGTTCTCAAAATACAACTATCTCAATTTTCAGCCAATATAGTAATTGAATATTAGATATATAACTCTTAACATTATTGTGAAATTGATATGAAATACAAAGAGGAACTGGTCTAACCTTAGCCATAATTAGAGTTAATCAACAACATGTTAAAGTTCTTTGGCTACGTATTATGAAAGGAATTATATAAGCACATATATTCATACAGAACCTGATATCCAATTAACGTTATGGAGTTTTATAGACAAGTATATTTACTATTCAGCTTTACACGAACATATCGACAAAAAAAGAAGCAAAAGACTGAGGAGGTATTTCAAGGAAATAAATCCTAAAAGAGATTACACAGAAAGATTCCTTATGAGACTGTTGCTGTAGAAGTAAACAGAATTGAAAGTGGAAACACAACAAAAATAATAGAGAAAAACTTAACCATATTTAGAACATAGTAACACACAAGATAGGCAGATGCTCACCAGATTTAAGTGTGCATAATTAAGATATTATGAGGGTCGTTTCATAGGAATTAAAGCAAACCACAGAATCTGCAAAATTTGTAAACATGTCATTGAAGATGAATTACATTTCCGAGTTAGATAAGATTATAATTTGATATCGGATATAAGTAAAAACTATAACCATTATAATAAAGAGCAAAAATCAACTTTACTCATGGCATTAAAAGATATATTTGTTATAACAATATTTTCAGGTCTTGGAGTGTATAAATTTTATGTTTGGCGTCTTGTCTAAAAGAAGAGAATACTGCATAATCAATTAAAGGATATGGAGTAAACGCACGTGAGACAAAGAGGCAACGGAATAACGCGTTTATTGTTGATTTTTTATTTTGAAGTCACCATGGGGCCTTCAACAATGAGCTTTGCTTAGATAATATCTAGATGAGGTAGCATCTATTGAAACTAAAAAAAAATGTCGCTTCATTTGATACAGTAAGTTCATAATTTGTTCCGATTCACTCGCATGCCGAGTCTTAAAACAAAACATTAATATGTTTTTTAAATAAATCTACAGATCACTTGGACCCAAAGGTATGTTTGCATCCTGGATCTATAGACACAAGGGCTAGATGATGAGATGGTGGATATTGCCAACTGGCGTGCACTGACATTTATTTATGACTGGACAAATGAAACAAACAGAGAAAAAATAAACTGCATGGATACAGTACTACGTCAGGAAACTCGTTGGTTCTTCTTGTTTAAACCATAGGAAACAGTCATTGTCGAGTCGATGTCGAGTTTGACGCTTCAGATCACCTTTAGAGAGATGATCAACCAGAAATCCTAGATCGAGCCCAACAGAAATATCAGACAGATTTATTTCCTTAAGATATTGTGAAGTCTTCAGCCGATATGTGCCAAAAATAAAATATAAATATGTGTCCCCGATCATTTTTTTTACTATTATCATCAGCCCTTGGAAAACGGACCAAATCCGATGTTTTAGCAACATTTACAAGGATTACACAGGGAAAACTGACAACGTCCTTATTGTTTGGCGTTTTTCTGAAAAACTGACCGAAAGATTGTATTGATATCAAGGTTTGTTATTTATTTACGGGTAAACGGAGACAATTCGCGTCAAATCTATTTTCATATTGGTCAATCAATTTTGATTGATAAATTAGGTGGAAGGGACAACTGGGGCAACAAGTTATCATTGCCACTGGAAAAGGGAGAAACAGGTAAGGGCGTGACATTTGGCCTTCTATTCGACCGCCAGTGATTCTGCTCTCACCAGAAAAATATAGAAGAGGGTTTGGGCAGGACTTTTGTCTTCTGTGAGACGTCCATATAACTAGTCTTCATTTGATAGATATTGCCGTTGCATTTCTTTATGTTTTGAAATTAATTGTAGTCTTCATCTGCAAATTATGTCAAGCCATCAATGTATATATAGGTGACGAAGATCCGAGTACCAAGTACAGGGAATAACAATATTTAAAAATAGACGGAATAAATACATTTGTGCAGTTGCCCTACAAGGAGAACAGCAAAAAAATTAGAATACGAAATAATCTAAAACTTATAGAAAAAAGGCACAATTTTTCGGAATTAACTCCTTTACGAGGGTGAAACAAAAAATGGAAAAATCACTCGTATATAATATATAAATTCGTTTTATAAAATAGAGAGGAAATCACTTGTGTGGTAAATATTACACTTTCACGAGCATTTTTGTTTTATTAACTTCGTAAAAAGTTTTCTCTCATTATTTTGTGAATGTTTGAGAAGGCACTTTGAGAAGATTTTGCACAATACGACATGAGCGACATCGTTTAAAAAATCTAACAACGGCTCAAAATGGCGAAGTTTTATTTATCTTTGACAATTTTACTAATTTGTACCAAAGTGCATGTTTACTTATGTAATGGAAAGAGTATATTATGCCTGACACGTAACAAATTTGATTTTTTGGACACCAAGGTAAACACGAAATTTGGCAGTTTTCATCACGGGTGTTCTTCAATGAATTGTTCTAATACCGAAGAGTTAGTTAGACTAAACAGAACATGATCAAGTTGAACAATAGTAATTTAATATTCCACATTGCAATCCACCACTAATTCAGTTTTAATAAAGATTATTTTCTCTCAATTCAAACTTTCCATCTTCGACGTGGTTCTCTCTATTTGATTTGTTGAAAAATAAATACATTTAGTGTCATAACGCATGAATAGGACATAATAAAATAATATTTTAAGATTTAAATTTCTATGTATTTGTATGTTAAGAAGTTTGCATGGGTCATTTCACTATTGGTGTCTTCATTTTGTCATACATGACAGATAATGAAGACCGAATAGAGAAAATTAAATAAATCCAATCATTTATTTAATATTTGTAAAATTATCCGTCATTCGTACACGATGTTACCATTCAAGGAGCACATCTGTTATAAATTCTAATACAATTAACTGATTATGTGATCACTTGAACCTAACAAATCAAACATAACAAGTGTTTTCTAATTGTCAAAATATCGAAGATTGACAGCGTGTCACGGCACTTATTTCTAAAATTCCTCTTTTGAAGGATTTTTATTCTATTACTGAAATAGATTTTTTTCGCAATGCAAACATTCCATTTTCCCGTTGAAAGATCTATTACTAACACCTTTGGTCATATTCCTCCAAGTTTTATGGGTGTATGTGCACTTTCTCTTTTATATAGACCCCTGCTCCCTCATTTGATTCCAGATGTTAAATATCAATCAAATCAAATTTTGAAATAGGGGGATGCAGATCTACATTATGTCACAAGGACTATGTTAAAGTTTCATGAAGCTCAATTCCAAGGTTCAGGATGAGCAGCGGATAACATATTCTTGCTACGGGAACTCAAAAAAATAATCGGTCCCGGCTTATGAATAGGCCCGCAGCATCCTCTGAGCTTGGAGTATGAGTCTTCCTAACAGAGGACCCCGAGGGAACCCCGGGATATAGAAATCTCCGGCTTGCGGGGTGTGACCCCTCCTAAACGGAGGCTGACCCCGAGGGTCCCGGGATATAGAAATAGGACCCATTCCGTGGTTGTGCGGGATTAATAAATACACAACCCATTTTTCGGATGGGATGTAAACTCAGGTCCGCGTGTTGGAAGAAATGCCACGCTTCCTGCACATTAAAGAACCCTTGTAGCAAGCTCTTTTTGGGATGGTCCGTAGGTGATCGGCTATTCCAGTGGCAGTCAGAATTTCCCGTCCCATGGCCTTTTCCATACAACAAAGTGATTATTTATTAACAAACTTGTTCTCATCTTGATAAAGCTGAAATATTGCTGAATAGACGTTAAACAATATTCAATCAATCAATAAAAAAATAATCAAATAAAGTTCCAAATTAGGAGTTGCATGTCTACATTACGACACAAGGATTATGCTAAGTTTCATAAAAATCCATACATTGGCTCATGAGAGATGGGTACTCAAGGCATAACGGACGGACATACTCCAACTTTTAAAGCGGCGATATAAAAATGCTGGGAGAACCTTCAATCGTTTCACTGTGTGTTCATCCTTAAAATTGTAAGGGAACTATGCGTTGGGTTTTTGCATGCCGTCACAATGCAATTTACTACCTTTTATCTGGGACTAATATTAGTTCCAATATTTATATGTTTTTGTTATTAATTATTTTGAGGCCATCTCAATTGTATTATATTCAATAGATTTAAGGTGGATCACTCGTCAAGTTTTATTACTTTTTGTCACATTCTCGATTCTCCATTGTAATGAACTAGAATTTTTTTTGCATTTTTTAGTTCAAAATTTGTTTAAACACACCCCAAGAAGATTTCTGAGACATTTGTGAAATTCTTGATATTTCCTCATGGTGGTTTAAAGAAACAAATTCCCAAGGCAATGTTAATGGAAAATCTAGAGGGGTCCCGTCTCATAATTTGAAACGCTTGTAACTTTGTTCAAATTATATATTGACAATGTTCTAACACACTGAAAAATCAGTATGAAATTCTTAAAATTCTGAACATGAGCAGTGACCCCCGGGGAGTGACCCACCTTAATTATTTATCAATAAAGAATCGCATTTACTACAATTTGTCAGTTAGAAGCATCGTATTATTTGCCACTCGATTATATCCATGTTCATTTCAGATAAATTGTTAATTTCACGTTCGGGTCACCAGATGAATCTCAAATTGAATTTTGATGCAGTGACACTGCATTTAGCGTAAAATAAGTTTAATCAATCTTTGACATTATTTTTAATTATGTTTCGATAAAGAAATTTGATAATCTTCCCTTTTTAATTGAAACTAACTATTTTTGTGCTTCAGTGGATTATTTAACTCTTAGGATTACATCCGCTGGGACATAGGATTCGAGAGACTTCTCAATTTTCTATAGCGTCTCTCCCATTGCACGTCAAATGGATCTTGAAATCTCCCAGTTCGTATTCTTTCCATTTACCGGCATTGTTTTAAATTCTACATTGATTTGATATTATTTAAAGGGATTTCAAGCCATTTGTCAATGATACGAGGTCGCATTGTCCGTTGGGAATAAAACTCTCCAGATGCCATCCGTCGAATTAGAATGGACTTAGTACAGAGAATTACTGCATCTTATACACACATATTATACATTTAATTTGTCAGTTTTAGGCAAATCTTTTCAATAATTAAAGAGCCTAATACATTTTCAATCCCGTAGATTAGTGAACGCATAAAATAAAAGCTCTTTCCAGGAAATCTATTAAAAGTATAATTATAGTTCGTGTCATTTCATTTGTAGAGATTTAAGTTAATCCTGGATGAACGGTGTTGCCACCAAATCAATCAGACCAAGGAGAAAGAGAAAATCTTACTCTAATCTTTAATGGACAATAACAACATTAAATCTATTTCGTTGACGAAGCTTATCTTCCTTAATGAAATCAATAAGGAAAATTATTGTCATAAAAGCACAATACAAAGCCGTTGTTAATAGTAAGTAAATAAAGAAAAACACATAAATATTGAACCAAGGTTCTGTCCACACATCGGTCCCTCCTCTTTCTTAAAGGTGCATGATGACCATCGAAATGCACTTATTCATTGGATATTTTTTTATTTAATCTGCACTGATGAGACATAAGTTGTCGAAATGCGCATATGCAGAACCTAAATTCACAGTAACCTCGGTATTTTTTTATTATAGAAGTTCTTGGATACGATCCGTGAACCGTCAAACTGACCTTTCTCTGATAATTGACAAATGCATGCATAATGTTTACGAACGATGTTCTATTTATTCAAATTACTTAATATCGAAAGTTGCTGTAAATTTAGTTTCTGTAGATGTTCGACTTATGTCCCTTCAGTTTCAAATCAATACGTTTGGAAACCAAGTAATCGAAAGATGTAAAAAGGCTGATAGGGAATAAATGAACAAACATCAAATTAGCGATGGACAGAGCTTTGTTTGAGGTTTAAACTCCTTAATTTTCAAAACTGTTTCTGAACAAGATATCACGATACATCTTATATAGGTAATATATCCCACTGTTTAGCCTATACCCGTCTTTATTACAGATATTGGTGAAATTTGCATATGCAGAAACAAAATTCACTATACCTTCGGTATTTTGGTAGTTATTGTCCCGAGAAGAATATTGTATTGCTCGAGTGCAATATATTGATGTGGAGAAGATAACAGTAAACACTTATATGGCTGAAAATTACAATCAAATGCCACAATCTACCAGGGAACTGCACAAGAAAAACAATAAAATGACAAAAGAAAACCATAGACAACGATAAGAACTCAGGATAGTCGGATTCGTACCGGTTCTAGCAAGAGCTGGCTAGCTGTAGGGTCTAACCGGTTTATGGGTACCCAAACCTCCTCTTTCTCTATACCGTTTCCCTATAGTATAAAAAACATACAACTAAAACCCAATACAGTTAACTTCTAACTCCAAGACCACAATCTTGAGAAGGAAAGAATAAGACAAAACGTAATTTAGAAAGATGGGTCAAGGAGTGTTCGCCGCTAAACTGCCAGCTAGCACAAGGAGCCTAGTATGCTTGTAAAACACTTCGCACTAGATTCAAAACTTCCCAAAGGGTTTGGTAGAGAATCATCATGGATTTCAGTATGCATCGGCAGTATCAATGAGAGGCCAGTATACCTGTAAAATCTTCAGGTCATTGGATCCCAAAGCCAATCTAATAAAATCTTACAGAATATCCTGTCAATATCCCCTAAAAAGTAAAGAATGTAAGTTACGTCCTAGTTTTTTTTTTTGTTTTATTTTTTGCTCCCCCCCCCCGCCGCAACGCGACGGAGGGACATAGTAATGGGCTGCGTCCGTGTGTCACGTTTTTATGGACTCAACCCCTCTTACACCACAGGACAGATATTTGTGAAATTATGTGTGATTGTCACAAATTGTAGTTGATCATATCATGCCGCCATTTTGATTTGACAGATTTTACAGGAGTTATGGGACTTTAACGACTTAATGCATGGTACTGCTTAGGAACAACTCTCAGAACGACTGAACGGATTTTGCTGAAATTTTGTATGATCGTTTGCCACCATATGTACTTGATAATATTATGCCACCATTTTGATTCGACAATCTGTTTTTGGAGTTATGGGACTTTACCGACTTAATGCATACTGCAAGACAGGTCCACTTTGTGGACGCAATACAATAGTACCTCTAAATTTCCATTTACCTTGTAACACATTGCACTCCCACTTTACTGCAGCGACGAGGGGCACATAGCTACGCATAGCAATCTTGTTTTATCAGTTTAAAAAATTTTTAACAACGTTTCCGTAAAAACGATGGTAAGAAATGATGTTAGTAATGAGCTGTTTGTAAATAACAAAATATTTAGATATCATATGTTCATATCTTCTATAAAATTTCTTAAATGTGTTTAGCAATTTATGAAATCTGTAACATTGTTGGTAATGTTTGGGTGTGATAGTAAGGTTAGGTTCATTTAAGTCGCTAAGAGTAGAACAGACGCTTGCGAATCGTACTAGTTGAGATATACACACCGTATGATGGAGCTACAGGAACGTTGCCGTAAAGAAAAGGGAAATTAGTAATAGTGAAATCAAAATCATCCCTTTTAACATAAATTTTAGTTTTCATTTATCAGAGTCAACGATGATAGTTCGATCGAGAAATGGGCAGTATTTAGGATCATTGTTTGCTTTATGAAGTTTCAGTTCTTGTGGGTAAAATGAGGTTGCCATAGTCTAAATTGGGATTGTCAATAGTAAGGATATCGTCGATATACCTGCTGTTATCATTGAAAATTGAAATAAGTTGGCCACAGTTTTGTACGGTTTCATTTTGTAGTTTTTTTATTAAGTCCCGTTCGTAACAGAACAGAAAAAGATTTGCAATGAGAGGTGCATAGTTTGTACCCATGGGAATTCCAATGACCTGTTGATAAATGATGTTGCCAAAATAAATAAAGATGTTGTCTATAGTAAAAGATTCAGTGACTTAATTGTGTCATCGCAAGTCCAGGAACAATAATTTTTGTAAGTGATATTAGAGAAGAATCCTTGTCCTTTATTACAACAAATGAACCGTTGACCAGAAAATTTGAAAGACCATTTAATAAGCTGTCCCAATTTTGATTTAATCAATTTATGTAGAAGGGTTGCATAAAGTGTAGTAAAATCATCACTGTTAATAGACGAAACTGGTCTTTTTATTTATTTTAATTTATCTAAAACTTCAATGGATTTTTTACACTCCAAAAGTAATTTACACCAGTTTTGATAAGGTTTTTTTACAGTATTCAATAACTCACTCTAAAATACAGTTGAATTCACTGGTCAAATAAATGGATGAATTAGTAGAACAGTTACTCGATGCCGAAATAAAACTATGTATGTAGTGATTTTTGTGAAGCAAGTTGTTAGCTTTAGGTGGAAGTTGCAGCATATCTGTATCGTTGTAGTGCTGTTGGTTAATGTTTTTTCATCACAATTAGTACATATGAAAGTGTTAGACCTTGCCAATTCAGTTTGTTGGACATCGATATAGTATTTCTTTCAAATAATAGAAACGTTGTTGGAGGGTTTATCTGCACTTTCACGTTTGCATTATTTTATACAATAATTTGTAACTGCGTCTTTAATAATGTCAATTAATTGTCTAAGGTTGGCGATATTAAGGGCCTTTTCTAAAGACTTTTCTAACCTCTGTATCATCGATGATGTTCAAGTTTCGCGTTAATATATGTCTACATTTATACGCGGAAAGTTTTTCGAAATAATTATGCATAACCATGTATTATTGCATGAATATTAAGGAAGCATTTTGTATTTTGAGCAGCATTTTGTAATACATGATCGCAAAATATGTTCTGTTGCTATACAATAACATAACTTTATGCTCTATTTGGTTAATTATTCTTAAACTATAACCGGTTTTCTTTATATTAGATTACAGATGGGAACTTGATTACTTCGATCGATGTTAAGTTTGCAATGTATCAGCATGTATTTTCTAATTTTCCGAAATCTTGTTTCATAAAACTTTTTATTAGAACATGAAAAGAAAAGTAAAACACATTGGCTAAGCTAAAGGCATATTACACGTAATAACCAAAATTCAGATAAGCACATAAAATACCATAACAGGCCCTCTCACTATGGGTGCGGAGCCAAGGCTTTCCAGCTAGAATTCAGCGTGCACGTGTAGTTTCCAACAAACATCTAGAACAATCGTCGAAGTTTTTCTTCTGAGTTCACACGCTATTCGTTTTGATTGGCGTTGGCATTCGAATACGCATCAGTTATTGTTTTTGTAATTTTTGTAACGCTGCGGTTACATGTAATACGTATCGTATGCGCATCGAAAAACGTGTTCGATACGCATTATATGTACGTCTGGACGTGGTAGGAAAATGTACCTATTCCCTTTATTCCCGCCAGAATATAATGCACCGCAATTATTGTGACAGGGTCTATTCCAAACTATATTTTTCCGATTTATTTGATTTCAGAAAATGTATATGATATCTTTTATTTTTGAATGTCATATTTTATCTCTTGTCCTCATTTAGTTTCTGCAAGCCTATCCTAATGTTACAATATCGTATTCATCACTATAACTAAAATTATTAGAACTAGATAAAGATGCCAATCAAAGTATGAAATCTCACAATAGCAATCATAGAAATAATTGTTTTTCCTATTTTATAATATTTCTTTGGAACTGACATATAAATACTATTAGTTTATTTATTTGTCCCCAAGATCGTATCACAGAATTTTCTATTATGATACAATTTAGTGAGGACAGATTTTTTAATTGTCAATTACTATAAGGGCAATAGGAGTATGACATGGGAGAATACTACAGCGAGATGGTAGGATTAGTTTATAGAAAATAACTGTCATTCATAGCCGTCGTAGTGATTGAGGTTTACGGCCGTAGTAATACCCAAACCGTCCATTCATCTTCTGTATTATCCCAAACATGTCTCTTTTCAAATTATTTTCTTTAATGCATCGTAGAATAATAGAAAAGCCATATCTATTAGCGTCATTGATGTGTTCCGATCGGGACCTTTTGCTCCGTTGACTGCTGAGACGGGCAACTAACTCTAGCTTACACATATTAATTTTCCATAATGTGCAGGGAATCTGTTACTAGCTTTATAAGAAGACCATTTGGTGGTATCATTTCAATTACTTTTGTCTGGTATTTCTATCAGTATTGAGACAATAAATATGATCCCAAAGTTGATATCATTACAGTGTATTATTGTTTTATGTTATTTGGGCACATGATATATGATCAACATCTCCATTATAAAAACCATTACCCCATTCCGAGTTAGTATAATCGCTTTTATGTTCAAGACGAGCGTCTAAGGGTATTTAGAAATGTCAGCCAAACTAATACCCCTCTCCGTTTTTACATTATAAAACCCATTTGTCGAGAAAAACAAAAATAAATATTATGTTATCTTGATTTAATAGACCGTCTGGAAAACGGCAATCGTTGTTTAATTTAAAATCTAATTTTTAAATACTCAACTATCATAGATTTAAATTGTGACAATTCTTTTTATCGTTTGTGATAAAATAGGAAAGAAAATATAACTTCAACATCCACCAGGCAAAATACAATCATAAAAATTGACATCCCTTTTTTCTTTATTATTATTCTAAGATAACGCTCTTCTTTCGCTTGGTAAACAAACCAATGCTAAAGTGAATAAAATTTTTTCGCACACTCGCATTTTTGCGATGGCAAATAGTCTAAAATGTACACTTTATATATTTCATTTGCGATTTTAGTCGTCGTTATCACTTGGGCTAAAATAATCACGAATATGATAATTCCAAATTAAACTACAATAGATAGTAGTTTCGTGAGTATACCATTAGTTCATATTCTTTATCGTAGCCTCTTTTAAATCTATTTGTATTTTGCAGAATTTAAAAAATCATCGTCAAACAAATGCTTCAGCAGCAGGCCGAAGGCAAAATCTCAAATAACAACAAAGAAAACACGATGTAAAGCAAGTAGTGACCATGGAACAAACAGAGACAAAACAAAGAAATAGAACGTTAAGTACGACAGACCACTAATGACATCCTACTTATCGAACTTAATTCTTTTCGTACTTAGTTGATGTCTTTACTTTTTTTGTTATTCATTTTTCGCAATGTCTCTGGACTTTGATTTTTCTAATAGATATGTTTTTCGTTCCTTCTGTATTCTACTGCCATTGTATCTCACTTCCAACTTTCGACGTGATATTTCTCACGTTGAAGTTGACAATCCGCACTTTCAACTGGAATGGACAAATGTTAACTTGGAACTGAGAAATGTAAAATTGGTATTGAGAAGGTTTTGCAATAGTATATCTCTACCAGTCTTTCATACTAAAGTCTACGACGTAATAAAATCTCAAAAGAAAAGGTTGCAATAAACTAAACAAAACAAATATGTATCATGGCATTGTACAAATTCACAAACAATGCATAGTTTGTTCAGGGGATTAAATTTAAATTGTATTATACAGATTTTGTCTTGCTTTACTTTCTTTCAAAATCCAATATTACAATTTATGTTCATAGAGCATTGTCAAGAGAAATCAATAAATGATACTTCTTAACTTCAATCAAATAGGATATAATCGAATTCGTAAATAAATCTCACGGGTCAAATTAATATTACCACACATATCACGATCAACATCTTTCTTTTTTTCTTTTGATTTTTTTCGCTAAATTACCATTAACCTGTGACAATTATATATAACATTTGTTAATACAAATTACTTCTGTGCTAACTGCTTTGAAATTGTATTACATATATTCCCATGGACAAATAAACATTGCCATATTGATAATCTTAATCTCTATTATATTACGAATGTTGCTTTCATCGTAATTTCTTTTTTTATTCAGAGCAAACAGCATTGTCAGATCTTAAATGAATGTTAAATGGATTGAGTAAAAATTACTCTAATTTGGGGGAAAAAATTAGAGTCATGTGGGATTTTTGTAGATTTGATTATAAGATGAACAGTTTTTATGTCATTTTAGTGATGTTTAAGATGTTATTTCAGTAATTTTGTAATAAATAATTTATCTTAGAAGATCATAGAATAATTAAGTATTTTCCGTTGTGATTTTCCCAAATGCACAAAAGATCTGAGTACAGTGAACTTACAAAATACAATGTTTTATCTACATCATAAAAGGGGAGGTATTTAAAAATTCCGAGAGAAGAAAGACTTTGTAAGAAATGTAAAAATAGAGGATGAAAGTTATCCTCAATCCAAGCAATCCTAATCAGGTTAACAAACTAGGTTCCTTTTTAAAACAGTCAACCGAACTGAGGACAGGGGACTCTTAAATTGTTTACTTGATTTATTGTTTAATTATGTATTTTATTGTCTGAATTTTATTGTGTCGCATACATATATATATATATGTATAATGGCAAAAATTAATAAATCAAAGGTAACTTTTAGACACAGCTTGGTTTTACTTAAAATTTCCACTTACCTTTTTTAACATGGGTATGGAAAACCTCTTTTTTCATGTTCTGTTTGGGTAATATAGACTAGAACAAATCTGCCTGATATGAAATATCTAATTTGTTATGTTTTATGTGGGCAATATGGTCTAAAACAAATATGTCGGGTGTTAAAAATCTCTGTTTTGGAGTTCTATTTGAGTAATATGCATTCAAACATTTTCGTATCCAGCACATTGTTTTAGTCTGTATTTCTTTATTAAGATTATCAATATGGCAATGTTAAGATTGTTTTATATTCAGCACATTTTTTAGTCTATATTACCCAAACAGAATCTGAATTGCAATTACTGGTATAGGACTCATCATTCATTGTTCATTTGCATTACAGGACAGTTTGCGTAAAACCTGCAGTTGTTTGTAAAAATTGATGTATACATCCCTGGTCATACCTGGTCAAATGATGCGCTTGAGAAGTTTTAAAATTACATCGTTATTGAGTGGAAATCGGGATCAAAAAGAAGATGAGTAGCGTGGTATTTTCGAATAATAATATAAGACCCATACTATCCAAATATAATATTGAAATATAGATTTTTTTATACCCTTCGTAATTGCTTTAGTCAATATTACCCGAAAAGAACATGGAATCAGATTTTTTTCACACCAGACACATTTGTTTTAGTCAATATTACCAAATATAACATGGACATAGAGAATTTTCATGCTCGTCACATTTTAGTTCATATTTATCTCATAGAATAAATAAATTAAAATTTTTCCTTTAAGAACCAGATTACACTTTGGTTTTTATTTCGAATAAGACGATCTTGAAATACGATTTTCTTTTGTCGTTTTTCATTTTTAAACATCTTTGAGTTTATGGTCTTCCAAATGTTTAGATTTTACCTTCACTGAAGAGACATAAGTTGTCGAACTATGATTTGCTTTTTCGAATTTAAACTTAAGATTTCCGATTCCAATCAGAAACTGCAGGAGTTTTTCTCGAAATACTATGTATTCCGATGTGAATTTACAGTTTTCTTGCAAAATACCTGGTATTTTTCAAAGAAACCATAGCTTTCGTGCGAACTACTAGGTACTCCGTATCTGTATTACTTGAGAGTCACAGATTTTTGTGTTGAGGGAGTATGAGTGTCAGATTTCAGAAGCATTTGATATCCTCAGGTTTTATCCTTTCAAACATGGTTAATTTTTTTCTGCACATGGATCATATTTTCTTGGTCATAGGTCACTTCGACATGCATTATATAAACTGTATGCAAAAGTTTATCAACTTCCAATTTTATTTTCATATATTTTAAGGCATATAAACAGCTAATGAAAAATGAAGGAAAACTCTAGAGAGAACCTTTTTTCCGCCAGAATTTTGATGTCTTATATCTAAAAAATTCTTACATGGATTTTCAAAAGTTTTGCTTATATTGTTCTATTAGCAAAGTTCTTCAAAACAAAAAGTCAGAATTGTAATTCTGATTAAAAAAATTTCTGACACTCGTATTCCCTTAACTGATAAGTTTCTTGATAATATACCTACCTGTAGAGAGAGAAAATTACACATGGATACTTCCAAACCATTGTCATTAAACGATGTTTTTGAGAGTATCCTTTGGTTTTTTTTTTCTGGTATGGATGTGAATTAATATGTTGATAAACATGAGAATCATTATATGGTTGTTATTTTGAATCTTTTCATCTTCTTTTAATTGATAGGAAATGAACTAACACAAAACCGTTATTCACAAAACATAAATATCATATGATGGCCTCATGATGACTTCAAAAAGAAAAAAAACAACAGTAAAACGTTGTTCTGTTGCTTAGTTTTAGCATGTATTTGTAGGGATTTTGCCCCATGTGCATTTACGCCATATCCTTTCCTTGTTTATACAGAGGACATTATTTTTTAAAAGACGCATGCATGGAACCCTTCACATTAAAACTACTCGGGACAATTTTTAATGAGAAATAAACCGATTGATCAGAGTTTCAAAGTATCATTTGCTGTGAAAATGTATTATTCTTTGTAAAATTATATGCTTTGGCTATACCTTGCATAGCTTTCTTCCTTTATGAAATAACAGTTAGAATTTTAGACTTTAATATTGCAGATGACATACATTTTACTGTTCTAATTTATATTTGAATTGATTACATAATTGAGAAGATTTTTTACTTAAAAAAATCAATTACCAAACAAAGAGGACAAAAACTGTTGAGAAAATGAAGATATTGACAAACTCAAATATTTGTTGATCTGTCAACAGATTTAACAAACACTCCGTGGTACCTTTACTTTTTGTACTGCCATTTTCATAATAGTTGGGACATTTATTCTCAACTTAAAAATCTTGGTGATCTCATATTCAAAATAAATCTGTTAATAGCATGTGCCACTCAATTATAACATAGCATATTTTATTCTAATTTGTTGTTATTATGTTTTCTAGATAATATGCTTCTTTTTATTGATTTTAATATGTCTTTAAGAAATGGGCCCATTTTTAATGCTTGATATTTGAGTAGCGTTTACCTACACCAGACTACCAACAGGTCGTAGGTGGTTTTAATCTCATCAACTGTGGGTATTGACTTTAAATTGGCATCGATACTGTGTAATTCAAAGGATAATATCAGGTGCTACAGTTTATGGAAACGGTCATGGCTTTCAAATTCCAAGATTTGACCGCGATTTATATTTTTTAAAATTTTGTTTGAACTTGTCAAAAAGGTCATCTGCAGAACTAAACACTGTCCTTCTTAACTGCATCTCCTGTTGAGGGTTCATTTCTTCGGCAATGGCCCTCAAACTACAACAAGTTTAAAAATTTTAAAAGCTACAAGTAAAAACACTCTGATCTTTTGGTTTTAAAGGCTTTATTTCCATGTTTAAAAATGGTTTATCGCACTTGAGTAGGTTGGCATATGAATACAGATGCCCGACAAGACACCCATCATATGTTACTTACAGACACACTCCTAGTATTAACACATGTCTTGACTTTAGGTAATTTAGAATGTCGAAAGAAGAAACTTTCGTTCAATCAGAAATAAAACAAACTACAAGGAAAAAACGCAACCCATATACATGTATGTAAATAAGAGAAACATATATACTACTAAATCATAAATATAAACAATAACTTAATCCGAACTTTCTGTATTCGTTTCTGTATATGCCAGTTTTGACAACTAATGTCTCTTCAGTGCAGATTAAATAAAAAATAAATTGGAATTCAAACCCTAAGATGTATAAAACTTAATAAAATAATATCTAAATGAAAAAGCAAAAAGGTTAGGACAGAGCTTTGAACGAGGGACATTCTCCTTTTAGTTTAAACATTTTTTTTTCTAAAATTCAGATGTTGCAAGGTTCCAAATAAATTCAGCTTTTCGGCCAGCATCGAAGTACTGGATTATTAAGTTGTTTATAGCCTCGGGAAATAGCATTCCACCTTCACAGGAATCAACGAAGTTACTGTAACTTTTAAATGAATTAATGACGCATCATTTTTCTAAATGGATTCCACAATATATCATTCAGGAAACAACAGAAACCACTACATTTTTTTTTACTTGGTTCTCGAATTTGACAACAATGGTCATATCAGCCCTTCATTAATTGGTGACAAAAGGGACGACTTCAATTCAAATTTATCAGTTTTGATGGCGTGGACAAATATATTCGGTCTTCTGTTGATTCGTTGCGTAGGAACTGGGTTCATTTAAGCAGACATTTCTTGTTGAGCGTAGTTGTCTTTGTGGAAGCCTTGATGGTCACGTCTTCAAAGAATTCTGTTTCGTGTTTCGTGTTTTCGTTGGGATTTTTGATTAGTGGAAAATTGGGGTTTGGGTACGGGTTACGTATCAGGATTCAATTTGTACCTAGTAATGAGATGGACATTTCTTCACTGTCTATTCTATGATGACTGCTTTTTAGTTGCTACCGAACACTTCCGCTATCGAATGGGATATTTGTCACGAAATAAAACCGGTTTTAACCCACCACGCCATTTCCTTTTATATGTCTGTAACAAGTCAGGATGATAGCGGTTGACAATTGTTCCGGTGTTTTGGACCAGCTTTGCCTTTTTTCTTTTGGGGTTCCGGCTCTTGGCAATTCTGTTCAATAAATTTGTTGTTGTCCTCATTTAAGGTTCTGCAGATGACATTTGCAATATTGCCTTCGCCTGGGTTAAAAGTAATAATATTAGTCGCGAGTGATCCCGGATCATTAATATACATCACGAAAGAAACTTTTTTTATTTTTACTTGATTAATGTGTCCTTTACCTAAAATTTGAACAGTTGACAAACTCTTAAAAAAGCCAATAAAACTATATGTTCTATCATGATGCGTAGTACCGTATAGTGGTTATTTTCGCAGGTCGCAAATTTCGCGATTTCTTTCAAAATTGATTGATTTTATTTTCACAGACTGAAATATTCGCTATTTCTTATCATTTGCTGTATGAAGCCTCATTAAATGCTATTTCGCAGTATGCAATTCTCGCTAATTTAGGGTAATTGGGAATAAAGCGAAAATTGGATACCCGCGAAAATAACCACCTATACGGTATGTCATGTACAATTAGATATATATTACGTTATTTCATTCACAGTGACTTCGATATTTAGTTATTCATTGTGTTATTCCGTATAATGCTTGTTGCTTAATTTCTCAATTTTGACCTTTAAGTTTTTTCCAAGTAACAATTACTAGAGTTTCTCACGATTCACTGTTGATTCAATCAATTGCCATAATTTACACAATACGAACAGTCAATAGCTCTCAGAAACCATATGTACATCTGAAACGGATGAAAATGCGTTATTTTTACCATATTTGTTGAAAATTATTCCATTTTTTACCTTGCAATTGAAACTAACTACCTTTATAAATCCTATAACTGATTCGTTAGTTTGATTTACAAACTTCCTACCCATAGATAATTGAATTTATAAAGATTCTTATGACAATAAAATATTATTTATTGTTGCATTCGACACATGTAGCTATTTGCTTTGTCTAGTTTCTAGGACGAGTGTGGACTGTATGCCCAATGGGGTAAGCTAACAATGCTTTCTTTAATGAATTCTTTTTCAACCGGTCTTGTTTTACATTGATGTAACAGTGCTACAAAAGTACATCCTTCCAAGTCAAACAAGGAACAAGGAATGTAATAATTACAATAATCAATCCAGAGACATGGCATAGATGAGAACGCAGAAAAACAAAGACACAACAAGAAGAGACAACCACAATGCACAGAAATAAGAAGACGACATTCAGGACTAAGGCACTACTAAAGTTAACTCCCATGAAAACCAGGAGTGACATTAGGTGCTCCAGAAGGGGTTTGCAATCAACATTGTTCAAAACAATGAGGCTTATGTGTCGCAAAAACTCCATTGCTCAGCTTTTACTTTTTGTCCTGATTAAGTGATCGAATTAACTGTAGAAAAAACATTTTCATAACGAATTACAAGAAAAGAATGTTTGTGGTTGGTGAACATTTAAGTTAGTGAACAGTGTTTTTTTTCCAATATGTAGGAAATAGATAAAACAAGAACTATATTGCAGGTACAAATTGTGACAAAGATACAGAAACGCTCAAAGTTCCACCTAAAGATAACACACCTTACCTACTATGTACTGGATTCCTAAGCTTCACAAACATCCCTACAAACATCGCTTTATTTCGGCTTCGAGTAATTGTTCAACCACAAATTTGTCCATCCACTTAACAAGTGCCCTTACTTGTATAAAAGAGTTTTATTGAAATTACAATCTATAAAAACACCAGTTTCATCTATTGACAGTTATGATTTTTCTACACTTTATAAAACCCTTTTGCATAATAATTTGATTAAATCCAAATTGAAACACTTTTTAAAATGGTATTTCAAATTTTCGGGTCTTCGGTTAATTTGCTGTATCGAAAGCAAGAATTCTTCTCCAACATTACTTACAACAGTCATTCTTCCTGGGCATGTGATGATATGATTAAGACACTGAATCTCTTGCTAGACAACATTTATGTCAGTTTTTAAACATTTTTGAGATTATGGTCTTCCAAACGTTTAGATTTTATCTGCACTGAAGAGACATAAGTTGTCGAAATGCGCATATGCAGAATTTAAATTTACAGTAACTTCGGTATATAGTCATTTGTTACCACTGGGTCGATGCCACTGCTGGTGGACTGTTAGTCCCCGAGGGTATTCACCAGCCCAGTAGTCAGTACTTCGGTGCTGACCCGTAAGCCGATTTTATTTGGAACCTTACAATATCTAAATTTTGGTAAAATTTATTGAAAACTTAGGAGTATCTCCCTCACGCAAAGCTCTGTCCTTAGCTGATTTTGGATTTACATTTAGATCGTATTGGGTTTTTGTTCTCTGTCAGTTTTTTAAACATTTTTGAGTTTATGGTCTTCCAAACGTTTAGATTTTATCTGCACTGAAGAGACATAAGTTGTCGAAATGCGCATATGCAGAATTTAAATTTACAGTAACTTCGGTATATAGTCATTCATTATGTCAGTTTTTGCACCATTGTTGATCATCAGTTCATTGGAATCCCCATGGGTACTAACTGTGCACCGCTCATTGCAGATCTTTTTCTGTTCTGTTACTAAAAGGACTTCATGAAAAAACTACAAAATGGAACTGAAGTAAACATCGATAAACGTAATACTATTTCAATTTTCCATGCTAACAGCAGGTACATTGACGATATCGTTACTATTGACAATCCCAAGTTTTTAGATTATGTCGACATTTATTTACTAACAACAACAAATGAAACGCAATAAAGCAAACAATGATTCTAAATACTACCCTTTTCTGGATCTAAGTATCATCATTGTCTCTGGTAAGATAAAAACCAAAATTTTTTGTAAAAGGGATGATTTTGATTTCACTATTACTAATTTCCCCTTTCTTGACGGCGACGTTCCGCTGGCTCCATCCTACGGGTTGTACATATCTAAACTAGTACGATTCGTTTGCGTTTGTTCTACTCTTGACGATTGCAGATTTCATAAATTATTAAATATTTGTAAGGAGTTTTACAGAAATTATGAACATTTGATATTTAAATATGACGTGACTCGCAAATGCAGCTAATTACAAATGGCATTTCTGATCCTCGATTTTGCTTTTTGGTGTACATTGTAGCAATGACATGACAATTTTTCGTCAAATTCGAGATGCAAGTCCAAAAGGGGTGTAGATATAGTAGTTTCTGTTGTTTCCTTTTACCTCCAATTCTGTGGGATATATTGATGGTAGGGAAAGATAAAAAGAGTGTGTATCTATAAGTTAAATTGAAGGATTTTATGGACCCTGTTTCGTAGGAGTTATAGAATAAGTCTACCCATGTTTTAACAACTGAAAAAGACCGATATTGTACTCCTGGGAAGAAATTTATAAAATTCGGTCCACAAATGCAGCATTACACATGAGAAGCAAAAACAAACAGGGTTACTATCCACTTATGGAGGAAATTAAACCCCTAAGATGAAAATCAAGAAATTGAATCCTATTAGAAGTCACATATTGGACCCTTAATAAAAACACCTTTAGTCCCACTTTTCGGATATCACATGAAATGGTCTGTTAAACTAAAAAATACTATAAACATACAATAAACTGGTCATTTGTATCATAAAACACGAAAAAAAATGCAATTTGCAAAAGTATATAAAACTAAACTAAATCAAGAGACAATTCAGAATGATACTTAACCACCTAAGCAAAAAGGCAACAAAAACAGAATGGATATTTTTTGTGCTAGGCGAGTTTGTAAATTAACAATGAGGAGTGTTTTGATTTGATTAGCATATTTGATTAAAGTTTGGGATAAATATAAATGGTGCTTATTCTTTATTTTGAACTTACCATAGACATGTATTTTTAGGTTAAGGCGAGAAATCCTCAATCTACAATTTACATGCACTTATCGTGTGTCTTTACTATAAAAAATCATTTCATACCTATGATAAGTAAAACATGAAGGAACAAAGTTAAAAGTTTTGATGAACTTTAGAGATATTATTACCAAAGATAATGAAAAGACTTTGATAACGTGTTATCAAAACCTAAACAACAATTCCAAGAAATGATTCAATTTCAGAAATGAAATATATTGGTAAAGGAAGACCGAAGCTAAAAGAGGAACTGAGGGAAGTTCGAAAAACAAAAAACATGGAAAGTCATACCAAGCACAAATTGAGATAACCTTACAAATACAAACGGATTGAACAAAATAAACAACAACACAAAACTAAACCACGCTAGAGATATCATAAGGTGTACCGGTAGGGAAAGTATGATCTGCTCCACGCGTGGCACAATGACAGCTTTAATATTAAAGTTACTCTAACTTTAGTTTCTGTCGATGACCATTTTGATAACTTATGTCTACTCAGTGCAGATCAACTCTGAACATTGTACAAAACACTAAACAAAAACGTATAAAAGCTGATAGAGAACTAATAATCATGAGGATCTAAAGGAAAGGCCAAAATAAGCTAAGAATGGAGCTGTGCGCAAGTGAGAAACTCCTTCGTTTGAAACACATACATTGTCAAACCAGCATCGAAGCAAAAAGGGCAAAACAGGAAACACCAAAAACAGAATTAAAAAAACACGGTATAGTTCATATTTATCAAAAATGATCTACAATACCAATATTTCAACTTTTCTATTTCTGACTACTACCCAAGTATTGGACTTTTAGACTGGTGTACGCCCTAAATAAGCAGAAAAATTACCAATTATTGTATAAGATGGTGCAAACATTCTCTAAATTTGTTCAAGGATCAAATTAATACCAAATCAACCAACTGAATAGATTTTATTGAATTTGAAGATGATTACGATGAGTCACTTCCAAAGATGTCCGTAAACTGAATTGAGTCAAAATTGAGAGATCTTGGTTAAAAAATATGAGTTCTTACCAGTTGACAAAGCTTCTAGCAACGTTGTTATCATTTGAGGCATATACTATTTCGACCAACAAAAAAATTAGCCAAGTCAAACACTTTCATAGGTACATAGTGTGACGTAAAAAACGTATTCCCTAAGAACATTACAAGGATACAGAAACACGTCTGCAAGTTCTACCTAAACCGAAAACCTCTCCTACTATGCATTGGGTTCCTAAGCTTCATAAAAAATTCCTACAAACATCGTACTATCATTTCTACCACTAACTTATTTATCCTTTTCATGTATAAAGATGTGTAAAAATTTCTATTGAATTTATTGAATTTAATTAAAAAAAAAGGAAGAACTTCATCCTCTTTGGCATTTATGATTTTTCTACACTTCTTTACAACCCATCCACATAATTTGATTACATCCTAATTGGGACAACTCATGTAATGGTCTTTTGAATTTTCTGGTCCATTTTTGGAACAACTGGCAATGATTTTTTTATAATATTATTTACAACAATCATTTAAATGATATGATTAAAGAACTTAATCTTTTGCGTGAAAAAAGTTTTGTTCGTTTTTTGCAAAATTGTTTATAAACAAGATAAAAAGTATCTCAATCAGTACTAATTGTGCACCTTTCATTGCAGATCCATTTCTGTTCTGTTACGAACGGAACTTAGTGAAATAACTACAAAAAATAAAACTCGTATTAATTTTAAATAACAGCTGGTATATTGCCAATCCCTACTTTTTACGAAATTTACTGTTTTTTATACAACTTCGGTATTTTTGTATTTTAGATGATGTCGACATCATCTACCCACAAGAACCGAAACTTAATAAAAACAAACAATTATTCTAAATACTGCCCTTTTTGGATCTAACTATCGTCATTAACCCTGGTAAAACCTAAACTGAAAGTTATCATAAAAGGAATGCTTTTAATTTCGATGTTAATTAATTTCCTTTTCTTTGCTTCGACGTTCCTCTAGCGAAACGGTCTAACAATAACGCTTAATTTGCTATTGCAGGTTATCTGTATGCTCATCTACTCATTATGACCTTTGAATGAGATCGAAACTATGTAGGAACTGACCAATTAAACCGCCTGTTACATAAATGCTGATTAGCATTTTAATATACATATTCAGGTTATCTGCATGCTCGTCTAAGATCGGCACTAGGTAGAAAGTAAAACGACAATAGATAATGCATGCGGTGATGCTATTTTTGATGGTCAACATGCCTCAGCACAGTCATTTTTTATATACTGACATTGATTATCCGTATAGGCCTTTTCTAAAACTCATTTGTCCCCACTTCGGTTTCGGCATTTATATACAATAAAATAGTTCTGGTTATCGAGCCAACATCTGATCTATGGTTATGCACGATTTCACGCTTCTCCACCTGAACACAGCTCATAACACTGTTCATATTTGGATTACATACTAAGGTTACTAGAATTACAATATTGCGTCCTCTAAAAATTAAAGTTATGTCTTGATAGTCAATTCTTGTCGTTGGGTCGTATATGAGTGATGATAACCGGAACCAAAGGGTGTTCGTACCTGAGCTCCAATCAAGGAAAAGAAAATAACACTTTACGGAAAGGGCTATACATATCTACTCACCGTGATGTAATACTTTGAATGGGATCTCAGATACCTTGACGACAAGTCAGGTACCACCACTGTGGACAGATATTATGGTCATATTTACATTTGTCTCATTTTGTTTGCGAAGAATGGTGATGAATGTGAACGTTATATAGTAAAAATAAAGCACTACAAGAAACAACATTGCAAACTCAGGAGGCCATCTTAATTTCCAAAAAGAACAAAGAAACACATGTCGTGTAACGATTTCTTAAAAGAAGCTCCATATCATATTCAAAAAAACAACAAATACCAAAATTGCATAGAAAGCGGTAAATCTTACAAAATCATTCCTAAATTTCTTAACACACGGATCTTTTTTTTTCTTTTCAATGACAACCTTCATCATTTTGGATATTCAAAGACCTGATTGCACATCTCCACATTAAATTCTACCATTAGGTTCCAGTGGTCTACGAAATGTGGAGTAGAAAAGTATATCGGGCGGAAGAAAAGTTAATATAATTATAGTTTTCATAACGAGAATGACTTGTATATCGCTGGATATCAACTAGAGTTATGTAATTTCAAAATATAATAAACGAGCCTTTGGCGAGTTTATTATATTTGAAATTACATAACGAGAGTTGATATCCAGCGATATACAATTCTTTCCCGAGTTGTTAAAACTATTTCTCTTATGATTTTTCCAAATAAATGCAGTGAATTTTAGTGCCGAGCTGCTGTAACAACACCGTTGCTAGGTAACGTAAATCACGCCAACGAGATTTCATAGTGGTCCAATAGAAACGTCGAAAAAGTAATAGCACATTACGCATGATGTGTTATTACTTGGCGCTCGACCAATGAAATTCCTGTAAAAACGATTCAACAAGTTCATATCTAACTCCACCTTCAAAGTCTCGTTGTGTACTACAAATAACTATTCGTGCAAGGAATAGATAATAAGCATGCATCATAAGAGAATAAAGTATAACTACAGGCTCAGAATGTGAGCTTGTATTGCTTATCTGGCAAAATGCTTAACAGGAGATGATGAAATGTTTTATATTAGTTTCCAATGTTAAGCTATATTCCGTGCTTGTTTTTGTTAAATCGCAAACAATATTGCAATCTTTGTTAAGGACCTTTACTACACCATTCCAGGACAGTTTAATTAAGTAGGCTTCAACAGTTTCTGAGAAGATGTTAAAAACCATGTTTTCCCCAGAGGATAAAAAAACTGAACTAAGATCCACCCTGGCGGACATGTGTTTGTCAGATCAGAAAGGAATGAGCAGGTAGGGTCTTGTATTTAACGACCCTGTACAGCTTGGTTAGATTTGAATCAGGAGTTTCAGATATGATGATCAAAATATGATTATCCCATAGAATCGATGTTTAACTGTATTTCGAGATGGCGGTATGTTTTTGTCGAATCGGAACAAAGTTAGCAACTTTTGTGAATGACCATCCCTACATCACTAGAGAAATGAGTTGAGTAAAAATTTTCTGCAAAAGTTCCAGAGCAGATGATGTAAACGTTTCCCCAAAGGGTCTAATTTTAACTGATTACCGCGCTGGCGGCCACATTTTCTGTCGAGTTTGAACATAATGAACAATTTTGGTAAAGGTCCTTCCATTCTTCAATAATTCTTATATTATTTGCATATTAGAAAATACGCTGATATGATTGGTTGAATTTACTTCCGGTAGCAATTTCTGAGGTCGTTTATTTTTCGATAGACGACGTTGACCGAACTACATTTAAGTTCACCTTGCTAAATTCATACGCCAAAACAATTACGTAGAACGAAAACGTGTGATTGGCATAATAAAAATAAGAATGTAATTACTAATCATCAAATTAAAAGAATTATAAGGATTAAACACCATTTGAAAGGAATTTATTGGAGTATAAACGGGACCAAGTCACTCACAAACATATCATAACAGTCCTTCGGACTTTTATTTGCTTGTGAGTGAATTGGTCCCGTTTATACTCCAATAAATTCCTTTAAAATGGTGTTTAATCCTATATTACTGTACAGTTTGGTTGACATTGCTTCAGGGATTTAGATGATCAAAATATGATTTTACCATAAGACCAATGTTAAACTCGGTTCCATGCTTGCGAACATGTTTTTTTTTTCGAATTGGAACAAAATGAGCAAACTAGTGTAACAGACTTTCCCTGCATTATTCTAGCACATGTACTGAGTTGAGTTAAATTAGGTGCAAAAAACTTTCAGAGCAGATGATGAAAATGATGTTTTCCCATAGGCTATAATGTTAGCTTAGTAGTTGCCTTGGATTTTGACAGATTGGAACAAAATTAGCAATCTTTGGAAAGGTTCTTTTATTCGTTTTGTAACAGACTTTCCGTGCATCATTCTAGCATATGTACTGAGTTGAGTTAAATTAGGTGCAAAAAAACTTTCAGAGCAGATGATGAAAAAGATGTTTTCCCATAGGCTATAATATTAGCTTAGTAGTTGCCTTGGATTTTGACAGATTGGAACAGAATTAGCAATCTTTGGAAAGGTTCTTTTATTCTTCATTCCTATAAAGTTTGGTTGAAGTTTTGGAGGAGATGGTCAAAATATAAACGTCCCGTAGGGTAAATGTTAAACCATGTTCTGCGCTGACGGCCAATTTTTTGTCAAATTTGAATAAAAAGGGCAAATTTTGTAAATGGCATTCCCTACTTCTTTCCAACACAGATTAGTTTAATTTGCACTCGTAGTTTCAGAGCAGATGCTAAAAATGATGTTTTTCCAATATTAAAATAAAATACCTGCTACCGGTCAAATCGAATCCGATAAAAACATTTTTATCGGATTCGAACAAATTGAGCAATCTTTCTAAAGGCCATTCCATTCTTCATTCCTTTAAAGTATTGTTAGATTTGCTTCAAAGGAGATGATGAAAATATGAATTTCTTACAGGGCCAATGTTGAACAAAGTTCTGTGCTGGCGGCAATGTTTTTGTTGAATCGGAACTGAGTTGAGTTAAATTTATTTAGTGCAAAAGTGTCAGAGCACAAATGATGAAAATGATTTTTTTTTTCATAGTGTCTAACGTTGAAATTAGTTACGCGCTGACTGTGATGTTTTTTGTCGGATTCAAATAAAATGGGAAATCATAGTAACGATCATTCTTTTCTTCCTTCCTGTAAATTTGCTTCATGGGTTTTAGAGGAAATGATCAAAACATTAATTTCAGATAGGGCCAACGTCAAATTGGGTTCCTCTCTAGCGGCGACGTTTTTATCGGAAGAAAATGAGGAATGTTTGTTAAGAATTATCCCCACGTCATTCTATTTCAGTCTAGTTTCAGAGAAGATAATGACAATGATGTACTCCCATAAGGTCAAAAGTTGACCTAAGTTCAGCAATTGCTATTAGATTTTTTTGTCGGATTGGAACGAAATGAGCAATCTTGTTAAAGGACCTTCCGTTCATCATTCGCATCAAGTTTGGTTAAATTTGCTTCAGAGGAGATTATAAAATATGTATTTCCCATATACATCATTCTAGTTAAACTTGCTTTGGTAGCTTCAGAGCAGGGTTAAAATTGAAGTGTGTAATCCAATGTCATAAATTACGATCTGGCAGCCATGTTTGTAATCGGATTGTAACAAGAGCGACCTTTGTAAAGGACCTTCCGTATATCATTCCTGTAAATTTTGGTTGAATTTGCTTTATTTGTTTCAGAGGAGGAGATGAAAATGTTTAAAACAAACTAACGACGGACGGACGACTGACGCCAAGTGATGGAAATAGTTCAAACTGACCCTTTGGTTTAGGGGGGCTAAATTGAAGGTAGCAAACAATAAGCCTCAAGATAAAGTTGGAACAAGATATGAAACCTACCCTTCCTATTCAGATCCTTTTGATTATTTGTTCTCTTTCAGCTTTAACATGATTTTCGGTTAATGGACTTCCAAATGTTTTGGTATGATCTGCACTGATTAGACATAGGTTGTCGAAATGCGTATATGCAGAAAATAACAGTAACTTCGGTATTTTGTTGTTCCTGAAAGTGGTGATCATATGTAGAAAGGTTCCACTGAGCTGAATTTGATTTCATTTTTATGCAAGAATATATTTTGAAGACTCTACATGAAGTTGGATGTGACATCGTGGTAAGCATGCGATTATTTTATGAAACATTCAGATTGATAGAAAATTGTAGAATCAGCAATTATTATAGCTAATATTGTACAGCTGTCGTAAGTGCAGGTGAACGCAATTTGTCTTTAATGGGTTATAGTTAAATTAAAAGGTATTTGTAAAACACGATTCAATTTAGCATCTAAAGAATTGCCAAAAAAATTTATTGAAAGAGCCAAATATAAATATGTTTGACGATGTAAAACTCCGTAAAATCATGCTCGGACCCGTGTTCACATAAGCAAAACTATATATTTCATGCATATACATAATGCGGAAGAAGTAAAATGACTTGGAATTAATTCACATCAACGGATTTGTTCAGGCTTCATTCTGAAAATGAAAATGAAGATGGGATAAGGCAAGGAACTTGATATTTCAAAATAACTTCACTAAGACCTTGTTAGCAATGATGTCTTTTGTCGTAAACAATCAGAAGCTAGTATTTGGTCCAGCTGTATCCGGCAAGTAAAAGAAAGTAACGATTTTCAAGTCATTGTAATTAATAATGAAGGGGTATGGAATAAAAGCAAATAACAAAATCTCTACATAAAAACGAGAAAACCAAGCAATGGAACAAAGCTTTTATAGTTGTTCTTCATCTTGAAGCCACCATGAGGTCTTCATTAATGAGCTTTGCTCATACTTCATATCCTGTGCTGTCCAAATAGCCACCTTACGTATCATCTTGGAGCTATCACTGAAATTCAACTAATCACTAAATGTTGTCTTTATTGACTATCAAAAAGCATTTGATAGTCTGTATAGATCAGTTAAGTGGAACCTAATGGGTCATTACGGAATTCCCGAGAAATTCATTAAGACATCATTAAGAACACATACACAAGTATGCAAAGCCGAATATTGCATTAAGGTCAACTAACAGATCCCTTTTACATTACAACTGGGGTATGACAGGGATGTTTATTGTCATCATTCTTATTGCTACTGCAGTTGACCGGATCATAAGACAGACCACCACCAATAGAAGAAATTGAATCCAATGGTTACTGACAGAACAACTAGACGACTTAGATTTTGCTGATTACATCACACTACTGTCTCGCAACCACCCACAGATGACGGATAAGTTGTCAGAAATAGAACATAGAGCGGCAGACTGGCGTAATTATAAGCACAAAGAAGACGAAAGTATTAAAGGCTAACACAACAGTCTTGCTAACCTTGAAATGAAATTAACTTCTCTGGAAAAAGTCGACTCCTTCACATATCTTGGAAGTGTCATGGACATAAAAGAGGGATCAGAATAAGATATTAAATACCTTATAGGGGAAGCGAGAACAGCTTTTAAAATGATGACAACTATTTGGAAAGCAGGAAACATCAACTTAAATAACAAAATCAGAGTATTTAATTCAGATGTCAAGACCATCTTACTGTACGGCTGCGAAACATCGAAAACAACGAAAGATCTGCTAAATAAACTTCAAAAGTTTTCATCAACAAATTTTTACGGCAAATTCTAAAGATCAGATGGCCAGAAAACTTTACAAATACAGATCTATGTGAAAGGAGAAAAAAGCAGCCCCTAGAATCAAAACTAACAAAGCGAAAATGGAAGTGGATTGGACACACTGTTAGAAAGCCATCCAACAGCACTCCAGTGGAACCTTCAAGGAAAAGGGAAAGTTGGAAGGCCAAGAAACACCTGGCTGAGAAACCTACAAGCCGAAATGGATGCGGGGGGTACAGATAGAACGACCTGGTTACAATGACCAAGAACCAACCCCGTAGGTGAAGTATTGTTACTAGCCAGTGTTCCTCTGTAGCAAAAAGGCTTACGTCAAGTCAAGTCATATCTAATAGTGAGTTCAAGACGGCCCTTAGCACCGACTGAGCGTAATCAATTACTAGATGTCGAGCAACGCTACATTAACGTTTCTTTACCCATGGATACGGGATCGTCAACAAACGAATTAACTGGCAAAATGTTCATACAATCGCTTTCATCTGTTGCCCGACAAAAAGACTAAGAGAAGACTATCACAACATTTAAACAACCACAGAGCACTCATAGAGTCAATAGTAAGAAAACTTGCCACAATAAAATCATGAGATGTAGATACAATAAACAGGTGGTCAGAATACAATTTGAAATGACAAAAAAAAATAAAATGCCAAAATTTTAAAGTATGAGAAATTCTTTCAAGAATAAGTATATCTGAAACGTATATAAAGCAAACATCTCTCGCATGGGAATTTTTTACACACTCCATTGTAAGACCTTCAATAGCTAAAAGTGATGAGCTAAATGTAAAGTACAAGAGAATTAAAATGAAGAGGTAGACCTAGGTTAAGGGACATATCTCTTAGAAATCCCTTTCACGTTTGTTTCTATCATTTTCATAAGTATATTTTAAGCTTCTAAGTAACATAGATTGTTTTGATTCTGTTTCACCTCAATGCTTGAAAAACATCGATGTAACTGATTTAAAGAGCTACCTCCCCAAACCAAGGTCTGCTACCTCAATTAATTTTAAAATGGTTTCAAAGAACATTTACCTATATTGACAATGTGTTCTTGTCTTTCTCCAAATGGGCTACCCCTCTTGAAGCAAAGATCAACAATATTTTCATTCAGAAGCCAAATATATAATTTCACATATGTGTTTCTCAGTTGTTAGAAAAACACACTGTAATTTTGAATGTTTGATAATGGCAAAAGTATAAGTGGTTGTAATCAGAATTTCAGGGGGAAAGCTAACTTCCGTAATAGAGTAGTCGCCATGTCCTGTTTGTTGTCTTATGGTTCTGTTGTCTTGGTGGAATTAATATGAATTAAGATCAGCTTTTGGGTAGTCTTAATCTATTTTTTTTAAATATGATGGATTTGTTTTCCATGGATGTTTCGTGAGGATTTCAAAATTAAAACAATAAGCATATCGTTCTGTGTGTTTATTTCAGTTTGTCCGTATTTAGATTTATCATTAGTACATAAGTTTAATTATTACATACTTAGCGAAGATATGTTCTGTTTTGCATATGTAATATAGCCGGAAGTTTACAGTCAATATCATATACCCAGTCTTATATGGCCATATCAGACCGCCTCGTCCTGAAATATCCATATCAGCCCAGTGATATGGCTATTTCAGCCCTTGTAGGATGATAACTCCTAATACGGGCAGTCTAAGTCGTGTTCAAACCGGAATCAATTTCCGATACTATACGAAAACTAGAGGCTCGCATTAGCCTGTATCGCTCACATGGTGACTGGTTTTATTCATTGTCACCAAAAGACCATACATCCTTACTATAAATCAGTTCACTAGATGTTACAGTTTCAGTCTTGGATGAGGTACGAATATGAAATCACAAATTTTCAAGGGACCACTTAAAGACTAATGTGACCAAGTTTGGTTCTTTTTGGCTCAGTAGTTTCAGACAAGAAGATCTTTGAATGTATTTCCCATACGGTTCTATGTTAAACTATGTCCCATGCTGGTGGCCATCCTGGATGAGGTACCAACAAAATATCACAAACTTTAAAGGGGACAACCTAGGGACACATGTTACCAACTTTGGTTCCTATTGGCTTAGTGGTTTAAAAAGAGAAGACCTTTGAATGCATTTCCCATATGGGTCCTATGTTAAGTTATGTTCCCCTCTGGCTGCCATCTTGAATGAGATACTAACATAAAAATCACAAAATTTAATTGGGACCACCAACGCACTATTGTGACCAAGTTTTATTCCAACTGGTTGGGTAGTTTCAGCTGAGAAGATCTTTAAATGCATTTCCTATAGGGTCCCTATGTTAAACTGTGTTACCCGCAGGCGGCCGTCTTGGATGAGGTACAACCACAAAAATCACAAACTAAAAGGGGACCACCTAAGGACTATTGTGACCAAGTGTGGTTCCCATTAACTCAGCAGTTTCAGAGTAGAAGATCTTTGAATGCATTTCCCATAGGGTCCTATGTTAATCTATGTTCCCTGCTGGCGGCCATCTTGGATGAGATGCGAACCTGCTAAACATATGTAGAAATTGTAGTTCTTGAAGAGCTTAACACGTTTGCAATTCAGACTTAACCTCTATCTAAAACAGATTTTGAAATAAAAGAAAAAACGTATAAAAATCATGAAAATTCAAAGGAAAAGGTGCCATAACTCCTATGTGGGTTATCAGATTTTCTTCAAAATTGCAGGACACGCAGATCTTACTATGCTGACCCTTTTTGTTATGTAATATTTACTTCTATCTTCTATCATTTTCAATATATAAGACTAAAAGTAACAAATTTTACAGAAAAGGGGCAATAACTCCAAGACCGGTTATCGGATATTCTCCAACATTGCAGGATGGGTAGATTTCATTTTGCTAATCATTTTTACCCTGTCAATTTTTTTATATCTGTTTTCGTTTTCGAGTTATTTGCAAATAAAGGCAATAGACGATTTTCATATTTACGGGATGATCACCATTTTAGCGTGTTTTTCAAAGGGACGTTACTCGCTAACACCCGACACCCTGGTTTTCGGTCTCATTATGTATAGGAAGAGAAGTAAATATTTACTTTCGAAACTGATAGGATTTTCACTTTAGTAAGTACCCAGATAATTTGAAATATTTTTTCTAAAGACAATCAAGATATTACCCCTACCCTGATAATCGATGTCTTCATATTCGAACTTTACTGCTGCCCCTTGTTACTATGGAACCGTAAACCAGACTGTCGGGTCAGTAGGTTACCTCCCTTTGTTGAAAACTTTATAAAAAACGGAGTCAAGGTCGAGACAAGAAATGGATATGAAAATGGTCTATTTACCCCTATGTTCTATTTTAGTAACAGTGGCCATAAAAATCACAAACTTGAAAGTGCATACCCTGGTAATGACTCATGCCATGTTTGGTTAGTATTGGCTTAGTAGTTTCAGAGGAGAAGATCGTTGAATAAAAGTTAACGGACGGACGACGGTCGCCGAGTGATGGCAAAAGCTCGCATGGCCTGTGGCCAGGTGAGCGTAAAATCAATACATCAATACAGGGAGAGGGAATCACTAATTAATGAACACTGTTGAGCTAAGAGTGGTTTATATTGAATCTGTTGTAGCGCTTCAGGTTAACTGATTTTCGTCAATGGAAATCAAGTTAAAGAATTGTCACGTAGAAACAATTAAAAGTATACACTTCAATTTCATAAATATTTTGTGTTTATGTGGTATATATTTATTTCAATAAGTCAAGAATCCAGTCAATCCGTCTCACTGGTATTTGAGGTGATCTTTTCCGCCTTCAATTACACGAGAGATCCTATTTCGAAAGTCCCGTATTGGAAGCATATAATAAACAGATAAAGACATGGCTTTTTCAATATCAGCACGGTTATCATCCCTCGACCCATATAAAGCCGTCGGCTGACGCCTCGGGGTGATAACCGTGCTGATATGGAAAAGGCCGTGTATTAATATATATTTATCTTTTTATTACCGGTATTCTATATTGTATTTATCCCATATTCGGCGTATTTGACAATTGATTTAGTTTTGTTATTGTCGAAATTTGAAAAGAAACTTATTCTTACACAAAGACATATCTACGTCTCTTTCATAGAACATTCATTAAATTTCCGTATTCAGAATGTTATAATTTGATCTGCACTGAAGACGCATAAGTTGTCGATATTTTAATATTTTTATTTTGTATAATCAAATTGAAAGAGATGTCATATGTAGCAAAAGTTGTTCTAGACAACCATTGTGAACGGTCCTGTGTGACTGTATCGTAGGCAGTGAATCATTGCACGGTAAAATGAAATCGAATCAGTTATTTTCTTCTTATAGCAATCCATATACATTTGTATGTTCTCTTAATGATTAAATTGTTGCATCAGGCAATAAGTATGAAACAGTATAAGCCCTTTTATTATGTACCCTCCAAAAGAATTTTTTCTAATTAGTTATTCCTCTCAGTCTTTGCTATGATTTATATAATCTTGGTCATAAATATGGAATATTTCTGGTTGAGAATGCCTGAGATATTTAAGGGTTGGTTTTTTTTCAAAAATTCAAATTATTTCTTACTTTAATCATTCTTGTATACGATTGGCATTGAAAATTACATTTTTGGGGAAATATTTGTACACTCAATATTTGATTTAAAAAGTGTCCAATTTGCACCAAAAAGTGGGTTTCAGAACGAGCTGAAGTTGTCCGACAGATTCGTAGAATCAGAGACTTTCGTAATTCACAGTTAGAAAACAATGTTCAAAGCAAAACACTACACTTTCATCCGCACACTTTTGTGCATAATGCTTCCAAACTTCAAATTTTGGCTCAGAAAATACGAATATTCCGTATTTTTGACCAACTGTATATAGTTGTTGTATCCTTTATAAAAAAAAAAGAAAATAAATTAACAGTAACTTCGGTATTTAGTTATTTATTACCACTGAGTCGATGCCTCTGCTGGTGGACTGTTAGTCCCCGACGGTATTCATCAACCCAGTAGTCATTACTTCGCTCCTGACCCGAAAACCGATTGTATTGAAACTTTCAATATCTAAATTTTGCTAAATTTTGTTTAAACTAAGGAGTATCTCCCTCATGCATAGCTCTGTCTTTAGCTGAATTTTGGTTTTTCTATTTAGATCCTTTTGGTTATTTGTTCTGTATCAACTTTAACGTGTTTTTCAATTAATGGACTTCCAAATGTTTTGGTTTGGTATGCACTGATGAGACAAAAGTTGTCGAAATGCGCATATGCAGAAAATAAATTAACAGTAACTTCGGTATTGTGTTATTTATAACAGATTATTATTAATAACACAAATGACAAAAAAATTATTTTCCGTTGCATTTACACAAAAGTTATTGTAGTGTCATGTTTACCTTCTTTATGCATATTTTCAAAAGGAAATAAGTTTTTTTTTATTAAACCATATTTTACCTGAATATTGTCAGGAAATAAAGATACTTTTAGCTGTTGCTCTGGCAAGCAGTGAACCATCAATTATATCCATGAAGGTATCTCTGTCAAAATTATATTTCAAATTCATAATTTTAGGAATTAACCTTTAAGTTGCAATGGACAACTAATCAAGATTTTTCCCGTGATACTTCACTTAAGAATTGAATGCATTACTTTGAAGTTTCATTGGGATATGGAAGGGTTGACCGAAGCACATTTTTAATGAAGCGCGGTAGCGCTTGATGTTGAAAATGTGCGCCCGGTCAACCCTTTCATAGTCCCTATGAAACTTCAAAATAATGCATTCAATTCTTATAATTACATTTTAAACCCGAAATATAAAAAGCAACTTTATTTACAGGGAAGTACATCNACCTATCAAACTTACGGAATTCAAATGAATATTCATGAAATGTAATTATTTCTACGTATAACAGTTCTTGCTTGACGGACTGCTTGCTTTCTGCATGAAATCAAATGAACGACAATATTTTAGTGGTGTTTCATGAAGAATAGAAAACAATAAAAGCGTTGTTCCATTACTTGTTTATTCCAACTTTGTCTCATGTGCATTTACTCCATATCCATTCATTGTTATTTTACCTATCAAAATATAGGTTTAGCATTGCGCTGTTAATTGTTAAATGGACAAATAGTATAAAACAACAAAATTCCATAAATCGGGAAATTTTTATATAGTTTTATTTTGGCGTATTTGGAAACTTCTTTCAAATCGCCAAAATTAAACACACCAGAATGTATAATGCTCAAAAAATAGAAACTCCAAATGTTAAATTGGAAAGTCACTAATGATATGCGTAAATTTGTCAGTGCAATTTGGTAATAATCAATACATGTGTATATTTTATTCCAATAAATAAAAACTTAGTTGTCTACTATTTCCTGAGACATAGTTAATTTTCCTTTCTCCTCTATCAAAACTGCTATAAAATTTACACACAAAATGGACATAGACTGTTTCTTGTATATTTTCCGTCTATTATCAAATTACACGCAGTTGTTTTACCAAAGCGCCAAAATAAAACATGCCAAAATAAAACATGTCCATTTTAGCACAAAACCGCCAAAATATCCGTACACCAAAATATCCCAATTTACGGAACATACTGCGGTAAACTATGGTTCTGAAGATGGCCATTTTGACGTCATATGCCTCTTCAGTGTAGATAAAACGAACATTTGTCAAGCCAAAAGTAATGCCAAAATCAGCTAAGAACAGAGCTTTACATTTGGGGAGCACTCAATATATAATTTTACAAACTTTCTAAACATGGTATGATTAAGCCGAATATCAATAAGGCGAGTGTCGCAGGGGAAATCATAATAGAGTTGAGACCATATGCAATAAGACAACCAATTTCGTGTAAACAATAACAAAAGGGCGAAAAAAATCAAATTCATGATGGAAGAAAGAAAACGAAACAATCAGTTTTGGAAGAGGGTAAAATGATAACACATTGATATACAGAAGGAAAGACAACAAAAAGGGGTGAGGAATTGTTCTGGTTTTCGAGTCCCAACTATATTTATGTAATTTATAATAAGAGAAACTAATGCATCGAGTTTGCAAATGTGAGACTACCAAAAATGAAAAGTACAGACACCAGAAATATAACAGCGAAAGATATGTAAAAAGGCAAATCCTTTTTTTTATGTTTTGTTTTCATTTCCAGGTTTTGTAGCTGTCTAATGTCTTTGGTGTTTTTGTTCTCGTTTTTTAGTCATGTCTTTGGACTTTGAATTTTTTAATTTATACCACATCCTTTGCTACTGCTTTTGCTTTTAAGTCAACAAAATTTTGCTTACAACAGATCCAAGAGGTGCTTTAATCAACAACCTGTTTAAGACTTATAGGAGGGTTTTCTTATCTTCATCTCATAAAGCCACATACAGTGTTATATCAGCGATGTCCTCTTTGTATCACAAATATGACAATGGTAAAATGTGAATGCATTGATGATAATTTTCAACTGGTATCAGTTACCAAATGTTTGCTGCTGAACAGCAATCTGGTTTCCAAAAGTTAATCATAAATCATATTGATAATTGTCGTGTCTGATAGTATGACTATGAACTGGGCTATTTTTTAATTGCAGTAACCTGGCTGTCTGTTCGATGAGTCATAATCTTGAACTTAGTTGCCTGCCTAATTTCGTTCTGATCTTTTATATAATTCCAATCAATTTATTATATTTTTACTATGGTGTTGTCAGTTTTGTTAATAAATACACCAATCTCGAGCAATCGACATACATTTCAAAATAATCATCACTTATTAAAATAATATTGTTGATTTTGACAATTTTTTGCATGACATATTCACGTCTATTTTAAAATTTGTGTGTATTATAAATTTTACTATTTGGCCTATAATTAAATTCTTTAAAGGTAATTAGTGCCAAATAGTTTCACCTATTTTTAATAAATGTACCTCTGAGCAAGAAGGCTTAAATACCGTGTTAGCTTTCGAGTGAAAAATAATTCACTATACATCAATTAAAGCATTAGACCACGGTTTATCTGATTAAAACATCACTAATTCTGGCACCGCCTTTGAACGAAATGCTTTATCAACTGTTTTAAACAAAATAGAACTATCAAATTAAGAATATTTGTTGACATTTATTTAGACAAACAAAATAAAAACATTAACATAAATAACCCTAACAGCAGCAGGTCTTTGTAACAGTATCTGCGTCGGGTCTATAGGCCCACTGCGTTCGTTCAATCGCGAAGAGTCAAGTGGTACAAATAACACATTTAACTAACAATTTGTTATGCTCATTGCACATTGCCCTATCTCGGTTTACACTTCTGCTTATAGTTTGAAATTCTGAGTATGCAAGAAATCTCGTATTGCATGCTACAAAATAAACAGTTTGATACGTGAATAATATTATATAATCATATCATTTTGATTTCGTTGTGGCGTCAGTGACTCTTACAATTTTGAGATCTGTGTTCCTCAGCACTTGATTCTGACCTCTGACCTTCAGTGTCACTGAGATGCTCAACATTAACTATATCATTGTCTAAATCGCCTGTAGCACTTTCTACGCTGTCATTACTGTCTTCATCGTGACACCGTGAGACAGCACGCATTTTTTGTTCTACGAGAAACCCTATAGGTTGTGTTATTGGATACAAAGGCATCATGCCTAGTCCTAAAGCGTTCACTGATTTGCTAGCTTGAACACGTGGATATTTTGAATTTGGTCGTCTGCCTCTCGGAACTTTTGGCGCTTCCAATAAACTGTCAATGCTAAATGAGAATTTTCTATCAGCTTCGTGATCACTTGTAGAGGATTCATTGCAACTATTGTCTTCGGATTCTGAATGGTCTGATGAATGAGAACATTCGGAACTGTCTCGAATATGTTCTTCATTATCAATGTCCTCAACTCGTGAATCTAACACTTCATCATTATTATTAACTGATTTTCCATCTTGTAACGACTTTCTCTTTTCTTCTAATTTTTTCAATCGTTCTTCTTGTTTTCTTCTTTTCTTTTCTTGACGTTCCAATTCCTTTCTTTTAATTTCTTCTGGGTCCATCGGTGCCCCACTGCATGTCTGAGGGTGAGCATTATGTGCTGGTCTTCCAGGCCCTTTCTTTGTGTGTTCCTTCTTACGCCATTTGGCTCGTCGATTTTGAAACCAGACCTTAAATGTAAAAAAATAAAAATCTAATACATATATTTGTGTGTTTGTTTTTCTATTTTCAAAATATACTTCACAGTTACCATTTATCTTAAATATTTGTGTATGCAGTGTTCAATATTGGTCAATTTACACAACCGTCATGAAGAAGTAAATGGGACAAGACGCAAATACTCGGACAAAGACAAGACAAATACTAACACTCGGACATTTGCATAAATGTTACAAATGGAGATATTTCTTTTAATCTTTAATAGTTATTATTTATCTCAAACGAAATTATTCTTTTGTCTCTTTTTCAACAAATATAATATTCAAATTATGAAATAAACAAGTTACAAATGAATACCCATTTGATATTATTTTTTCTTATTTTATTAGAGAAAATTAAATAATTTTTCAGTCGGTCATATTACGTATATTTAAGTTATTTTTGTATTTTTTCTTTGTCATAAACTAATCATGCATTAATATCAAAATCGCAAAAGTAAAATTATGTATAATTTCAGTATAATGTTTGTTGGTTTTTTCACCCCTTCTTCATGTGTGTGTATATATCATTGTATTTCGTAAACAAAAGTCAGTTTATTTTTCACTAATGTTTTAATTTAAATGCTAAAATGAATAATTTGTCATTTTACCTGTGGTAAAATAAAATGTTTGAATTTTAAGGATATGCCTATATTTACACTAAAATACACATTTCTAATGCAAATTGAAATAAAGGGGCCCTAACAAAATGAAATTTCCAATAATTATTTCAAAAATATTTGTATATCTTTTTAAAACTTTTTATTGTCAATTGGGTTTGTATTGTGTAAAGTGTATAATTCCAATGGCCAATACGCAGTTTTAAAAAAGGTTATGAAAATGTATTTGAATACTAACTGGATAAAAAAGCGATTGAACGGACTGACTTGATTGAATACATTGCCAAATTTGACGGATTAAAACAAATGCAGATATTTGATCTTTTAAATTGCAAAATTAAATTAAATTTATCATCAGTACGTATCGACTTTAATGAGTTCAGCGGTTTTATTCATTTTAATTTATTTACTTCGTGTAAATATCTTTACACCAATACAATTTGATTACAAAGGTTAAGTTGAAAAAATGCATAGAGCCATATCCCCGTCACTTCAAGTCATAAAATTAATGGAAAAAAGACAACACGGCTTATTCTGATCAGGCGGATTTTATTCCACGTAGACAAAGGGCAAGCCATGTCACAACCATTGCTATTAGAGGAATAACTCTGTGATCTTTAGAACAAAGAATGGAATTATTTGAACAAAGTCCTGATAGAACAATGAGGGTACTCTAAAACCACCAGTTCGTAATTTACCCCAGGTATAAAGGTCTTTGGTTTAAGATCATACTTTCAAATACTTTTTAAGGTGTATCAATTTTCTTTAAATTAAGGGGTATAGTTTATTTTAATTGAATTAAGGTTTCATTCCCCCAGATGATGCATACCAAAATTACAGGGTAGGTTAGTAAACTGACACAAGGCAACTCATTATATTGTTTATTGTTTACATTTTAATTCCTACTTTGTTGACGATTCTTACACTGCATATGTTTTGTGCTTGTTGATACATCCCATTTAAAAATAATTTATGAGAGGGTCTGGGTATAGATTTTTGTAAACGATGTAAATTACAGGTTCTTTGATACGGATTGATATCTCATTTGTCATGTAAAATATAGTATCAAAACGTTGTAATAAAATTAGAATTAAAATCAGATTTATTTATCTTATGGTCTTTTGCATTCGTAATTCGTATTTTGTTCTCGACTTCGACACATGTTTTGTGTAGATTGTCACACAAAGGAATATTAATATCAAATAAGTTGATTTGTGTCAAAATACATTTAAATAAAAAATAAGACAATTTTAAATAGTGAATAGAAACTCTGAATATTTTTATCTATCGCTATTTAATGGACTTTAGTTTCTAATTTATAAGATTTTACTATGAAAAATGTATTTTTCGATGTTAGATATGTCAGTTTCGAAAACAAGTATTGAAAATATTAAAGTATTATTTTTTGTTTTGGATATTAATTTGATATTTATTTAGATGGTATGATATTTTTATGATTGGATAGTTATAACAAAACTATATGATATCATTATTTAAAATCTTGTGATTCCAAAGCATGAATATTTTAATTGGTCGTATGACAATAATATATACAGTATACAGTGTCATTTTTCTAATAATTTTATATTTTCATTTTTAAGGAATATATAGGTTTGAGGATTATATTGATATATTGCTTCAATAATCCTAAATGTCATAGATAATTGCATGATATAAGAAAAACAGCATTTTAATTTGCACGTTTCTGACCTACCAAGATGGTAATTTGAAAGTTCATTTTGCAATAAATTGACTGATTGCATCTTGGCTCTGCGTGAGGTGACGAGATTGAATTATGTCAATCAAGCTTATCTACTACCTGTTTTAGGACAAGAAAAAGTCGTTTTACAAATTTTATTGAGTAAATGAATAAATAGAACAATACTATGGCTGGTTAATAGTCGTATACGTCACGTCATGTGACGGGCTATACAGAGCACCAAGAGGCCACTTCCAGGGAGCAACAATGATTCATTGTAAGATTATATACTAATATTTTGATTTTATGAATGATATTTCGCGAAATCTCAAAAATATAAACGTATTTTAACTCATACAGATTTTTGTGACTGCTTTTTCAGTTTTAGATTTCATGATTGGCGTAGAACTCGTAGCAATATTTATTTTTAAAATTTTGTCGTTGTAAATATAATAAACTTGGTTGACAATAAACTTTTATATATGAATACCCTTACAGACCTTTTCATTCAATTCAAATGATATAGTTCTCTCCGTTTTGTTATTTCTTTGTATTATATGGATATGATACCTTCAAAACATGCAAAAAGTTTATTTTGCATAATAAAGAATGTGTGTCATACTACCCAAGGGTCGTCTACAGTTGCCCTTCTATTTTCTGTACATTTTCAAATTCAATAACAACTTTCTTTCAAACATTAGAACACTTTGCTAAATTGTTTGAAATTACTATTTTCAGAGAATAATAAAAATTATTTTGTTCAATTGAAGATTTTATTGAAATAGAAAAAAAAGTTATTTTTATTTTCTTAGCTTCATCAAATTTGTATTTGATATTTATTAAGAAGAATTACTTCAGTCTATAGTAGATTTTTTTAGTAAACATTTACATTTATAAAAATAACTAATTTCAAAGTTATTGTGTTAATTTATGCAGTAATAAATATTCCAACAGAATTCATTCACACTAGTTAAATTTCTCAATTTCACAATTTAAAAGAAATTAACATTGTTTATTTCGTAGTTTTGTGCATTTCTGTTTTTTTAGAATACAAAGGAATAACAAGTGCACCTAAGATTATAACTTCATACAATACTTTTTTACAGTCCATAAAAGATCTCATGACTATATATCATTCGTATATAATTTCAAAAAACAATGAGTTTTTGTTGTTTTCGACGTATATTAGAATTTTAAAGTGGCAACTTTTGAAATATCCGAAGAAAGAAAACAAGTACTTAAAAAGCCGTAATTCTTGAATGAGGCTTTAAAATGTAAGATGAAACTTAGATTCGTCAAAGTATTCTATTTATCTAATTGATTTAGTATTTTCCAAACAGACTTAGAAGTAATATAATATTGTTTAACGCAACTCTTGCGGACCTAATTATAATGTTCAGTTTGCTTCATAATAAATCAAAAATAACGCCTTAGATTTACGGTCCTCAGCCACGAAAGGCGGAACTCTTCTTTTAAGTTTTGTACAATCTTTTAAAATTTCAAACGCACTTCAAACATACTAAATGATTCTTATCTGTGATAAGGGTGAAAAATCATACTTCTTAACTAATTTAAATTAAAAGACAATACAGAGATATTCCGTATTTTCGGAAGACTCATGTGTCACTGAGAATTGTAAAAGACAAGATCAAACAGCTTTTAATTGAATTCCCGTTGAGTAGCTAATAACTGTCTTACATTAAATGTTACTAGTTTTATCTGTTTTTGGAATGTGTTTGTCTGTGTAAAAGAAATTCCACTTCTTATCTCGGAAAATTAATTAAAGAACTTGTATACTGTTTGATTTTCTTTCTAGATACCGTCGATAACTGCCATATAATGATTTTTTTGTCTTAGATAAGTTTGTCCAAAGTAAACATTTATATGCAGAGCTAATTGGAAAATAAATTAGTTATTCAAATTCTGAACTGAAAAGAATATTACCATTTTCTACGCTATTGAATTGTTTCTTGAAATAAACTTGTTCATAAATTATTAAATTTTACACTTTTCAGCATCTCTGGGTCTGGATAGACAGGTGCTTGGCAATTAAATTAGCTTCCATTATTAACTATTGCATATTAAAAACTAGTAAATAATTACAGGGCGATACGTAAATATTGGACCATGTAATAACGTTTGTTGTTGACCGCTGTTTAAAGATGTGGACCGATTTTCTTAAGTAAAATAAATAATTTGTTAAAGTACGATTTGTTGTGTCAAAAATAAATACTGGTCAATCGGTTTACGGGACGAGAGTCAATATTTTACCAGTTACTATTTTGTAAGCTTTGGAGAACTAAGTAAATAGAAAGACGACCACTTTTCCTGGATTGAGATACTTCAAAGACGATATCAGTGTCCGTTTAAGTACAAATGTACACAAAATATTACAATTTACAATTTCTTATATTTTCAAATCTTAAATATGATTTTTTTACATTCAAATATAGATGTATGAAAAATAAATAAATAAAAGACTATTACATATTTTAATTTTAGTTTCGTATTTTATTACAATTTGATTGATTAATTATTACAGATCAATTAGTAATATTAAAATCAATAACGGTAGTGATATTTTTATTTGATGTAACAGGAATGCCTTTATAAAAATAATTATGATATATTACAATGTAATAAAATATCATTTTATTGTTTCTTATCAAAAAAACAACATAAAAAATTTGAACATGAATTAAATATAACGGTTTAATGGAATTATGTAACGTTTGGTCATGGTAACTGCAGGGTCTAAATAACATATTTTTTATGACTTAATTTTGACATACATCAAAAAGGTGAGATATTCGACAACTTATTCGACAATTCTAACAAGTAAAAAAGACAAGTCGGCCACTTTGTTCAAATTACTGAATTAATTGAGAACAGCGAGGCCCAAGGCAGAAATGTTCATAGAGATCGATATATCAACGCGGACAGTGATGAACTATAACCATTTGTTCGCAAAACCTTTGTTATTTTCCTAATTTGTCATCATAGCTTTCTAATTACTAAGCATTCCTTACAAGTTTGTCCCCATACTTCAAAAACAGACCAAAAAGTGAAAAGTCATGATAAAAATAAACAATTGATTGATTAATTTCATGTAATTGATTTCTGTCGTTCATTTTTATTATCTCCTCCTCCTGGCTTACTGTTAATTGTGATATCGATTAATTATATTAATTTCACGTCAATTTCGTAGTATAAAATGTTTAGACGGTAAATGTTTGTCTACAATTTTCTTTCATTTACATTTTATCGCCAATTTATTAATTTGGCGATGTTGTCACGAGTTCTGAATTCTATTAACTTTAACGTAAAACTGTTTTAAAACAGTTGCGTTTTCTTATTGAAACAAGGAAAATCGATGAAATAACGACGGCTATAAATTTCAGTGACACTTTTTCGCTTCCGTGTTCATTAACTGAAACAATATAACGAACTTCTTTTCTTCGTGTAAAGTCATTAATTTTTATAGGCATCCAGAAAATTGTGTTGTGTTTTGTTTTGATTGGCAACCAGTTGTTCTGTCGTAAAATAGCTAAGGGTTTATTCCAAAGTGTAGTAATTTCACGAGGGGTGTAATTTTGTTTGTATATACAATCATTGTTGTTTCATTTCACCTCATTTGCTAATAAGAATTAAAACACAACAGAAAAAAACAAAATAACACATCATCCCTTTTTAAGCGCACACCTGAACTGTAAGGCAATTCTCCGTCTGTCGTTTTTTATCTAAAAGGAGCTTTGGTATCTGTCCGATCTCACGAAATGTCATTTGTAATGGACAATTTACAGAAAATCACATAATGTCACAAGCAAATGGGTCCAACGGTGGGACGAAAAGTTAAATGAACCGAACCATGTTTAATCCTCTTGTCGACTTAATTAGTATAAATTTCGTTTATAGCTATATATAATTGGTAAAGGTGTTATTCGCCAGATGATTGTACCATTTTCCAGACCATTTACCCTCGGCCGTGTTTATTATAGGTTCTCTGTCAATAATTCCATAAAAACTTTAAATTCTCCTTATAATATAGACATTTTTTACAACAACAGTGACCACATATTTGTTCAACCTTTTTTTTCAATTTTGAAAGAAATTAAATATTTACTTGACATTTCTGAAAACGTGACACCAAAATAACTAAATCAGTATTTATTTGTATATGTTAACGATGCGTATTAATTCAATCAAATATGAGTCAATTTTATAATAAGGATGACACTCCGAAGGTTAGGGAAGTGCTTTTTTCAATACACAGTAAAAATTAAACAAATTAAATTAAAATTATCCCGTTATTTGCAAAAACAGAAAGACGCTTCCAAAACATTAAGTACGATTAATAGATAATTTTTTGTTCGCCTGTGACATGGTTAAATCAAATTTTTACCTCTAAATTTTTAAAACATACTTCGGCCAAAATAAACTTCCTCCATGCAGAATTTTCTTATCTCTTATTTTTGATGATAAACAAAGACAATTTTTTTCTGTGAAACTTGTTTGTGTCCTTCGGTCGTTGTTTTATCAAACATTTGCCATAACTCTCTTTATATCGACATCTGTCAGCATCCACCTTACGACTGATTTTAACTGTAATTTGTATAGTTTGTTTAGAGGGGGTCGCAATCTTGATCAACATTTCATATCCTAGTGAGTCTGTATCCATTATATCCAAATAAGTTTTGAAACATTGCATAACCCATAGTCAAAATATCCCATATCACTGTAAGTATATTCTCATATATCCTATATATCATTAAATATCCCTTACCCTTATATACCCTAAACAAGCCACGCTAGCCTAGGAAATAACGATTCTATTTCAATTCATTTTTTTGTGTAAATTGTATATAGTACCAGAACTGACGTCCGATGGGAGCAGCTTAGATAATTTTTAAGCTGTCATCTTTAAGTGCGTACCGTCATTATCAAACTCCAAAGTCAACAAATAAAACCCTTTAATCTGGGATTTGTGTCATTGAAAGAAAAAATAATGAAAAACCTACCTGCACCCGAGATTCTACGAGATCGAGGCGTAGTGCCAGAGCTTCTCTCATGAACACATCTGGATAATGACTGTCATTGAAGGCACGTTCTAATTCCTCTAGTTGCCAGCCAGTGAAGTTAGTTCTTGTTCGTCTACGTTTTGCTGACTGGCTTTCTGGTGAATCGTCATCATGTTCTGAAATTTTAAGGATATATGTAATAATTTTGAAAATATCAAAGTCTGACTCAGTTATCAAATATATCTACATGTATTGTTATCCCATCAGAAAAAATAAAACGTTTTCAAAGTAATGCTTCGACTTAAAATAAATACATCGTCATATGTATATCGAAAATCGAATTACAAAATGGTATGGCATTACAGAGGCTGTATAAAATGATGCTAAACACCAAACAAAGAAAAAAATAGGATACAAAACTCGGCATGAACGCATGAGAAATAAAACACTAGCAGTTTGACTTCTGCTGAAAATGTAGGTTTTAATCAAATCTATTCATTTTATTTGCTTTTGAATGTTACACGATTATTCCAAATACAAAGAATGCTGTTCATAGATCCCATCCATATCAAGATATGATGTATATTCACCAATTTCATAATTCTTTTATTTTTATATTTTCAAATATTCATTTCCTTTAATTTATATATAATATTATCATCTGAAATGTATAAATTTACTGGAATTTTTTAGTTAAAAAATCTTTGGTCAGAGTAAAAGCGAAAAAAAACATTTATTTATTTTGTTAAATAAAGAAAACAATGTTAATTAAAATTTAAAATAATCAAATTCTACTTCTAGTGACTATTATTGCTTATTACAAAGGAAATATAAGTTTTATTAAAATATCTTTTAAAAGTATCAGTTTGAACTTTATACATGAAAGAAATTAGTTCCAAACCAAAATCTAAACAAAAGAAGAATTTACAATTCTTAGTATGTAATATTTTTTATGAATTTCTAATTTAATATTTAAAATTATTTAATATGTAAATAATACAAAAAAGAAGCATAAATGAAATATTTAACTTCAAAATTTAATTATTTTATACATTATAAAACAATTTTGTAATTTAAAACTGTAATTGATAAGTTGTTTTAACTTAAGAATTAATAAAGACATTATTTAGCTTGACTTTTCTGTGTGGAAAATCAGCTAAATTAACGTACCTGGACTTTTGAGAGAATTTTTATCCGAAGAATGTCCAAAATTTTGACCATGAGCACTATTTCTGGAATGTGGAGAAGACAAAAGTCCCTCCATTTGAAACCTGAGATCCCCAGGATGTCCATTAAAATTGAACCCATATGGGTTTCCAGCAGCAGCAGCAAGCGCAAAAGAGCCCCCGAAATGGGCCGCACTTCCATATATAGAAGATAAAATCCCATAACCATGTGGATATCTAGCATCAAGAAGACCAAGCGTTCCCGTCATGTTTCTTCGACTACTGTTTTCTTGTCTCGCACAGAATGTCAACATTCTAACACCTTTGTACAAGATTTGATAAAAGTTCCTGTCATTTTAACCAGTAGAGTCTCAGCGCACACTTGCTTTACCAACAACGCCGTCAGCCAATCAGATAACAGAACGACTTTCGTGAACAAAGATGGGAGGGAAAGTCGTCAATATGAGTTGTATGCAAACAAATATTGAATGTCCTCTAGCTGTTGAAGACATTTAGAAGGAGATGATCACAAAAATTAACGTATACTGATTGATCAAAGTGACATTTATGGTATGGTCGGGTTAATTTATGCTTCACTGCTTCCAAACCATTCGTTAAAACATTAATAGATTTAAATAAAATAAGGTAAGGTCTCGTTATTTCAGTTAAAACTGAGATATATTTTACTTATATTATGATTTTTTAATAAAACTTATTTACACATAGAAATTAAATGCTTCTGAAAAATGCCATTTACCTATATCTTAATTATACTAATTATTTCTCTTATTAATCTGTCAATATAAAACTATTTTTAAAATATGAAATATGTATTTAATTCGGTAAACCACTATAAAGAAAAATAATTTGTATCCTAAATAATGATTCCTCCTTGGTATTTTTTTTTTTACACAAAATCGTTTAAAGAAAAGAGATTTTTAATTGAAGAAAAAAACATAATTCAAGAAAAAACTTTAAAGATTGATAATTAAATTAAATATTGAAAATATTAACCTAATAGACAAATTGAAGGTAGTTCAAAAGGGGAAAAATTGCAAAATCTGAATTAAACTGATAAAAGCTATCCAAATATAAAAAAACATGTGCATTCTAATTATTTGTATGAACTGTATATTTTCAACTCCTATATTTCAAATATCTTTTTTTTTCGTTTACAAGTTACAATCTTATAATTGTCACTATAGATACATTGAAGACCAAGTTTTAATTATGTATAAGAAATTTGTCGATGTTACGAAGTATATCTGATTATCTAAGGACACTTTTTCAGGAATTCTGAAAAAGGTGCAATTAAAACAACATTAAGAAAGAGACACTTTACAGAAGTTCAAATTCGGGATATCCGAAAAATGATACAAGTTGCAACGACATTGTAGAAGTAATTCAATTTTAAAGATAAATCAATTTCTTCATAATATTTCGGTATGCGATTCGTGTTAGCCTCTTGTTTGAAAATTTAAATGACGAAATTTTAATCGACCACGTCTGCCTTAAACAGAACTAGCTACAACGTCGCAAGACATTATAAAGGATACTGGGGAACCAAGCATTAACCAACATTCTGCACACTTATTCAATTTTATTAACTGAAAAAAGACAATGTTAATAACTTTTACAAAATAATTTTTATATTAATCCTTTAAACATTGAAAAATTCACATGGTAATCATAAAACCACCAATAAAACCCGACTTAAAGACTCACGAGAAGACTCAGCCCTGTATTGAGCTTGCCTTTTTTTAAGCTATCATACGAAATATCAGTCCGCAGGACGAAATACCCTCCAACCTGGATACATTAATGGAAAAAGAAAAGTTTAAACTCCTTAGTTCTTTCTCGCCAAATAGAAAACATGCAACAATTAAAGAAAATTGGTTAAAGCTCACCGAGGATTTAACCGAGGATCTACTGCATTTGCGACAAACCAGCCAACCATTACACCATCTCGTCGGTTTACGAAAAAAGTTAAAAACCAAGTCGCAGCAACAGACCAGCTTAGCTGATGTAATTGTTCAATCATCGCAGCATCTCGTTTTTAACACCTTTAGGTATATGTATTGCTTAAACTAGGGAGGTTCAATTCTGCATAGGTTTATATAAAAAAAAATTACAGCAAATATATGCTTGATTTATATTATTTAGTTAATATTCGATTTCATTCGGTTTATTGTAAATAAAACCAACGAATCATTATAGCTTTTTAGTCATTGCGTCTTAGATGTTCAACTCATCTGACAGCGACATAACAACTGTCTTCAAAATGCAAATCGAGGAGGTTATTTTTGCTGTTGAAACAACAGATGCGACTCTGATAAATTCATTATCAATGTTTTTTGTTGATATAGTTTGATATTGATTTTATAACACCGATAATGAATTTTTTTTTTCGGAATTGCATCTAAAGTAATATTCGCACTTCGGAATCTTGGGAATTTACTTCTAAAGCAAAATCAAGCCAAACATTGACCAACCAAATTTTTATGTTGATGCTATGTCTTTGAACTTGATAGCTAACAGGTTACAACACGATATCCAGAATGAATGCAGTACAGTGGTCAGTGGAACGGGAAATTCTGTTATATATTGTTTTAATGTAATGAAGTTAAATCAAAATATCATACCTCAGTTTCGCTTCGGTCCATATATCATTTTTGGGGTGACCACTCGGACCATAAACTGCCATATGTCCCTCATTGCCATGAACTATTTGATAAATAGGTCATTGTTCGAGTTCTAATGAATTTAAGAAATACCAGAATTGAGAAGTTAGAAACATACTGTAAGTTTACTTTCTCGACATCTTATGTAAATTAACTTTCTCGACAACTTATGCATCTTAAGTGCAGATAAAATCAAAACATTTGCAAATCAAGAAACCGGAAGATGTATTAAAGCTGACAGGGAACAAATATCGAAAAGGATCTAGGTTGAAAGCCAAAATCTGAAAACAGAACTTTAAATGAGTGGGACAAACTACTTAACAAAATTTTCTTAATTTAAAATATTGTAAGTTTTCGAATAAAATCGGTAAAAAAGAACAAAAGTCTGATATTCTTAACTTTTAAACATTCCAAATTAGTATTCCTTGTCAGAAAATATGTATACAACCAAGATCGCTAATAATTCCAAATGCCAAAAGCCAAGGTCGTTTCCACAATGATAATCAGCGATTTCCCGCTAAAAACATTACACTCTCTTCTGCTTGTGCAAATAATAGTAATGACGTCAAGTGTATGCAGTTTAAATTTTTTATGCCGTTTGAATTACCAGGAATTACTTTTTTAAAAAAAGGCTCTATGACATCATGATCTGGTTATATTTAGCACAAAAAAGTTGATGTCACCGAACAATTTGAAAACAAACTACAGAAGTGGCCCTGATAAGGCAATAAGATGCTTATATTGCAATGGACTGTTCATTTCGACAACTTATATCTCCTCTGTGTAGAGGTATGTAACAAAAGCATTTAGAAAACTTATTTCTTTGGTGGATTTAATGGTATTTTTTATTTCTTTTTTTATATACTAGTACCTGACAATGGTTTTCTATACTTTTCAAAAGTGCTTTGTTGTCTTCATTGTGTTTGCTTCAAAGGTGTATAACTGCCAAGAAAGAATCACTTAATAACATTTATAGTGGTCATAGAGCAATTGCCATAACAATATAACTGCTTAGACCATCTATTTCATTAAAAAACGTAAAAATTCAGTCGAAAACTTTCTGCTCAAATCCCTTTGAAAACAAACTGGTTTTTACACAAAATTGATTACAATGCATTATGATTTTGACTGTTAATTAATTATACAAACTCCAATTCTGAATTTAGTGGAATACTTAATTTAAGGTAAAATGTCATAATTAAAATTTCATTGTGCAGATGTATCAGTTTTTCTGAGTAAATAGTAATATTCATGATCTGGGTACATTTAGCATAAAAACAAAATATAATGATTTTAGGAATAACACATGTAGTTGCTTTACATGATCAAATAGCTTACTAATACTTTTTGTAACATTATAAAAACAAACTGTGGATGCACTCGACTGCATGGTTAGTCTGCAATATGTAAATAATGGTCTCTGCTTAAACCACATTTCTTTCAGATCTATACTATTTGCACAGTGCATGTTGTAAACCGTGTTATGCTGGATAAAGAACTATTTGCACAGTGCATGTTATAAACCGTGTTATGCTGGATAAAGAACTATTTGCACAGTGCATGTTGTAAACCGTGTTATGCTAGATGAAGAACAGCAATAAAAGCGTTGTTCCATTGCTTGGTTTTACCATGTATTTATAGAGATTTTGTCTTATGTGCATTTACTCCATATCCTTTAGTTGTTCCTTGATGTCTTTTGTCTTTATCATTTCACCCTCTGAAGGAAACAGTTAGTTCGGTATTTAGTTATCTGTTTAAGGATGGTCACTCCTCAAGTTTATTATATCAAGGTTTTAAAATTATTACTTTTATTTATTAGAACATCAATCATATATCATTTTAAGCAAAATATATTGATAGGTCAGTGTGCCCAGTTTTGAGATTGAAGCTCCTGAAATTTTGGCGGGAAACCAAAGTTCTCTAGACTTTTCATTCACTTTGCATTAAGGCAATAAACCTTCAAGTGCAATGAAGGAATATCAAGAATTTCATCAAATTTTGTCACAAGCCTCTTAAAGATGTATACAGTCATATTTTAAAAGTGGGGGTCAGTGTGTAAAATTTTCTAATGCATCCTGATGGATGAAGTTAGAGAGTTCCGAAAGTCAGAAGCAATTTGAAAAACCTGAGGAGTGACCATCCTTAAAGTAAGTTAGGACCGAACCGTCAGTCTGAATAATCCAAGGACAATGTCAACATAGGAAAAACCAAAAGAAAAACAAAGACATAACATGAGTACGGCACAGAGAAGAAAAATGAAGACACACACACATAGAAAGATGAAAAACACGGACCCAATATAAAAAAACCATGGATGAGATAAGGTGCACCGGTGGGGCAAGCATCTCCTGCTTCTTATAAGACACCCGCCGTTTGGACATGTCAAATCGGGCAGAGGAAACAAAAATCTTAAGCTTTTAAAGGGAAAAATCTGTTACCTTAATGGAAATAGATATCCCAAAACGGTCCATATAGTGATCTCGACCGTAAAACCTCTGCGATGATGACTTTATTTTTGCCATGTCTGCGGTCTGATGTAACTAACGTATAAATATCTCTTGTTCCATCGATATTCTACTACGGTCATCTTTTTGCTCTGTTCCTATCACTTTAATTTTTGAAAGAAAATGAAAGTATAAAATGCGCCCGAGCCAAAAACCCACTCGTCTGGTCTTCAGTAAATCAGAAAAGAAGCAACATGCACTTGACGAGTCTCTGATTGTGAATTTCCTAAATTTCGACGGTTATTCTTAAGTTTGCCTATATACCAAAACGGTATTATACTTGCCAATTGTAAAGTGGTTCACCTTCTTGGAACCAAACCTGCATGATATTCTCGAACTAGAGGTCTTTGGTTTATTTGAACGGATATCAAACGAAAAGCATTGTGAAAAGTTTGTTTGGATTAAAATCCTTAAAGTTCATGACGTTTTGCTGTCACTTGATGGGCATTTAGTTTAATTTTTCTGTGGTTCACCTCTCTTACATCGTTAACATAACATAGGTCCATGTTCTTTTCTTACTTTACTTATTCAATATTGTTTTGCTTATTCTGTATTCTACTGCTGTCTAGCTATGCCGAGAGGTAAACAAAAATGTGCCCAATTTAAACACTTCATATCACTTTTGCAAGGTCAGTTTACATGTGTACCATTTTTTACTTCACAATTTGGTGCCCTCAGTTGATCCCCAACTTAATTTGTCAAGAGAAATTATTGGCGAATTTGCTTATTGATATTAGGCAGTTTCTTAATTGCTTCATTTGAAAGGTTTGGAATATATTTTCGTCACTTTTAATGAAATATGCATGTTTACCTATTGATTCCTTAGATATGCAGTGAGTGGCAGGTTAATGTGTAATTTAGAAGTGACACATTTATCGGACCGTCTGGTTGGATTTGCGCTACGATAGCTTATAATACAAGAATCTCTGAATGACTCTGAATATAGTTCTATGCACAAAAATCTGGTTTGCTACGTACGGACAGAGGTTTGATGCAAATGTAAATTTACGAAGTATAAATCATATTTTTACGGCATACCACAAATCATTACGACCTTAATGGTTTCATAGAAATGGCCCATTCTTTAGTATATATATATGGGTATACGTTTGCAACGCAAAGGCCTCTGCCTGTTCTTCATTGCGCAACGTTGTTGGTATTTGTATATAATCGTTGTGTATATATTGCCTTCTTTTCTTTGTCTTTTGTGTTACCAGAAGTACATTCCTAGTAATGATAAGGTGCTTATAGGGAGCAACCATTTGATTTTTATGTGTTGGGGGAAGGAACATTGATCCTGGATATTTTTTTATGCAATCTATGAGCCTGATTATTTTTTGCACTGGAAGCAATTCTGTCATTTTTTTCTCGGTTCAAGCCAGAAATAATATTTCGTTTGATATATGTCATCCTGGTTATTTTTTTCAGCTTCCTCCTG
>MJUU01022645.1:0-37654 GCA_002080025.1 Modiolus philippinarum
AACATGGTTTAACATAGGATCGTATGGGATAATGTTGTAAATTGTTAATTTTTGAAAACCACTTCATACATTAAATTGATATCAACTAATCATGGTAGGGGGATGGTCATTTAACAAAGGTAGGATTTTCATACTAATTACATATCCAAGATGGCCACCAATGCAGATCTTAGTTTCACATTTCCCCTATGGGAAAATGTTGTAAATTGCTAATTTTTGAAAATATCATAGTTTAACATTGGACCCTATAGGGAAATGTTGTAAACTGGTATTTCTTACAAAGCGTTTCATATAGCAAGCTGATATCAACTAGGCATGATAACTTGATGGTAATCTCGAAATGTTTTATATTGGTACCATTCAGAAATCTAAAATGGTCACCACATGGGAGTACAGTTTAACATAAGACTGTATGGGAAAATGTTATTAATTGTTACTTCTTTGTTTCAAACATCAATTTTATATTAAATATATAGGTAATTTTAAATGACGGTACAAAATGTATTCTATCAGATGACTGACTTCAGATTAATCGTTATCACTGTGATCTGTAGCCACGAGGTAGGCGATACATGCTAACAGGTGAGCCTTTGGTTTACTTTCGTTTTCTAAGTTGGAATTTTTTGTCATACTTTTTTCACATGACAGCCACTTGATATTTGGCATGCAGCTTCAGTATGGGGCACAAGACTACGCCCCCTTTCCGCCATATTGATGAACTTCTTCCTATTGACTGACTTACTGTATTTCCGTCTTTCTGTCCATCCTTTTCAAATTATTTTTATCTCATTATTTCTGCAACTGTGTCAATGCTTGAATGGTGTCCACATTTGAATGTAGTCCACTCTTGTAATGTGTCCACACTTTTATTGTGTCCACACCTGTATTGTGTCCTAACACACTTAAATTCGCACTTACCATATTAATTCATGGTTGAATGAGTGTGGGTATAACTGGCACTGGCTGTCATTCGGCGACAGCTCGTTTGTGACAGTATCCTCAGCTTCTTCAAGGGGAATTGACTTCAAAATTGGTATGCAACCTCCATATGATAAATTTAATGAAACGTCCTATGCTAAGACATCAATCGCTCGGATATGTACTTTCTATTTGATGTTACGTGGACTTAGTTATATAATGTTGTGAATTTTTATAACCCTGCTCCGAGGGAGGGGTATACTGTTTTACCTCGTCCGTCCGTTGGTCTGTTACACATATTTTCATCGCGTTATTTCTTTGCAACAGCAAATGATAGCCACTTGATATTTTGTATGGTGCTTCAGTATAGGGGTCGTATACTGCGCCTCCCCTTTTTCTGCCATATCGAATCACCACTTCCTGTTCACCGACTCTTTCGCCACACTTTTCTCAGCAACCGCACATGACAGCCACTTGATATTTGGTATTGTCTGTCAGAATGGTGTCTTATACTGCGCCTTCGCTTTTCGGTCATATCGAAGCACCACTTCCTGTTTATAGACTTTGTGCGTTTTTGCTTTTCATATTAAAAAATTGGACTTTTTCCAGAAACTGCACATTACATCCACTTGATATTTGGCATTTATCTTCAGTATGGGGTACTTATTGTGTCCACATCTATTCTATTTTACACTTGTTTAAATGTCAGTGGTCAACTTGCTGTGGTCGTATCATGCTGCGCTTGGCGTAGCCCTTTATTAAAAAATCGACCAAAAGGGCAAAATTTGGTGTTTTCACATTTTTGGCTGTAGAATATTTATTATTTATTGGATTTTGATGGGGTTTCTTTCAGTGTGATCCTTATTAAATTTCCTATCAGTAATAAGGGCCCAAAGGGGGCAAATCTCAAAAAGCTGTCAGTAGTATGTCAACGGATTTGGCGGAGCTCTTACAGTTTCAGAGCTACAAGGGGTCAAAGGGGCCAGAATTGCAATTTTTCTAAATTTGTGAAATCTTTATTTTTCATTGGATTCCGATGGGATTTTTTTTATTCCTTTTGATTTAAGCTTTCAGTAGTATGTCAATAGTATGTCAGTAGTATGCAATTTTTTAAATATGTAAAATCTTTTAGTTTTTTTTTGTTGGATTTTAAATGGAGTTTCTTTTGAATCAATTTATCGTGTAGTTAAAGTAGTATCTTGACCAATATTTGACCTACGTCTTACCATTTCCAATTATGTGCGTTTTTGCTTTTCATTTTAAAAAATTGAACTTTTTCCAGCAACTGCACATTACATCCACTTGATATTTGGCATTTATCTTCAGTATGGGGTACTTAAGCGTGTCTCGAACTTTTCCGCTATACTGATATACTACTTGCTGTTAATAAACTTGTTCGTTTTTGTCTTTCTGTGCACCCTTCACACATCATTTTCATCAGTTATTTTCCTGGAACTCTGCCAGTGTTTGTATTATGTCCACACACAAATTTTCACTTACCACATTGATTTAAATAAATGAGCGGGGATATAACTGGCTGCCACTGGGCGACAAGATTGGTTGTTAAGCTTTTCATCGCAATGGTAAATAATACTTGAAATTTCATCACAACCTTTGTACAGTCAATCAAAATTGCTGGATACATTTTCGGACATGTAGGTTACTACATTCATTTTATTCCTGAGGATTCAAGCATTCTGTCAATAATTGTATTGTACCTGCACTTGTACTGTGTCCATACCTGTATTTTGTCCACAAACAATTAAATTTTCACCTCCCATAATTATTCAGGGTTCAATTGCTGGGGGTGGGGGGTATAACTGGTTGTCATTTGTTTTATGTACATAGGAATTTCATTTTCATAATTTGATGCATTACCTGCGTCACCAACGGAAACCGCGGGTGATTCGACTCCGTCAATTGCGTTTTTGGGGTACCAAGTTTGTGTAATCTGAAACTGATACATTAAACCTGATGCTTTAGTTGTTCTGGACACAATGACGATGTGCACCGTCGCGTTTTGGCAATTTTAAATAAGAATGTGGAAATTATCCATTGTAAAACTTAGCCATTTTTTCATCAAAATTTAATATAACGGTACGGAGTTTGTGCAATCTGAAACTCTGACACAGTCATTTGAGTCCACACATGGGATTACTATCCGGGATTACTTAGGTCGTCGTCGTCGTACTGCGTCGTCTGTCGGTTTTTGAATCCACATCTCCTTCGAAACTGCTTGTCCAATTCCAACAAAACTTTCAGGATATGTTGTTCACCTGGTGTAGTTGTGCACCTGATACTTAGAATTTTGAAATTACAGATTTTAGAGGTTCACGGAGCCAAATTGCTCATTGTGTGTTTGTTTGTTTTGAATCCGCAACTCCTTCAAAACTGCTTGTCTGATTCCAACCAAACTTTCAGGGTATGTTGTTCACCTGGTGTAGTTGTGCATCTGATACTTACAATTTTGGTTTGATAGATTTTAGAGGTTGTCAGAGCGAAAATTGCTCATTTGTTAAGTCTGGTTTGTTAATCAACAACTCCATTACAACTATAAGTCAGATTCCAACCAAACTTGCAAACTTAGCCATTTTTTCATCAAAATTTAATATAACGGTACAGAATTTGTGTAATCTGAAACTCTGACACAGTCTTTTTTGTGTCGCCTGCTGTAAGTTTAGTCGACACATGGGATTACTATCCGTCGTCTTACGTCGTCGTCGTAGTACTCCGTCGTCTGTCGGTTTTTGAATCCACAACTCCTTCGAAACTGCTTGTCCAATTCCAACAAAACTTTCAGGATATGTTGTTCACCTGGTGTAGTTGTGCACCTGATACTTAGAATTTTGATTTTACAGATTTTAGAGGTTCACAGAGCGAAAATTGCTCATTTATTAAGTCTGGTTTGTTAATCAACAACTCCATTACAACTATAAGTCAGATTCCAACCAAACTTGCAGTATATGTTGTTCACCTGATCTAGTTGTGCATCATGTATGTAAAATTTTGATTTTACAGATTTTAGAGGTTCACTGAGCCAAAATAACTAATTGTTAATTCAAATTGTCAATTTCGAACTCCTTCAAAACTATGGTTTTTGAATCCACAACTCCTTCAAAACTGCTTGTGCAATTCCAACAAAACTTTCAAGATATGTTGTTCACCTGCTGTAGTTGTGCACCTGATACTTAAAATTTTGATTTTACAGATTTTAGAGGTTCACGGAGCCAAATTGCTCATTGTGTATTTGTTGGTTTTAAATCCGCAACTCCTTCAAAACTGCTTGTCCGATTCCAACCAAACTTTCAGGATATGTAGTTCACATGGTGTAGTTGTGCACCTGATACTTACAATTTTGGTTTGACAGATTTTATAGGTTCGCAGAGCGAAAATTGCTCATTTGTTAGCCTGGTTTGTTAATCAACAACTCCATCACAACTACAAGTCAGATTCCAACCAAACTTGCAATATATGTTGTTCACCTGATCCAGTTGTGCATCATATATGTAAAATTTTGATTGTACAGATTTTAGAGGTTCACTGAGCCAAAATAACTAATTTGTTAATTCAGTTTGTTAATGTGGAACTCCTTCAAAACTATAAGTCACATTCCAACCAACCTTTCAAAATATGTTGATATATTTGCGCAACTGATACATAAAATTTGATTTTACATATTTTAGAGGTTCACGGAGCCAAAGAAGTTCATTTGTTAATTCAATTTTTTCGACTCCTTCAAAACTGTCTGTCAGATTCCAACCAAACTGTAATTCATATTCCAAATAAAAATTTGCAGAATATGTTTTTTCTCCTAATCTAGTTTCATCAAATTTGATATTACGGTACTGAGTTTGTGTAATCTGAAACTGACACATTATACCTTATGAAACTTTGCAGTTGTTTTGGAGACATTGAAGATGTGCACCTTCCTTTAATGGCAGTTGTGAATAAAAAATGTCAAATGTATGCATTATTGAACTTATATATAGTTATTTATTCATCATGTTTTAACATTATAGTACCTGTTTTGTGGAATCTGCAACACTGACATCTTAGACTTTAAATGCCTCTAAAATTTTGAAGTGTTGTGTGAACACCTTGATAATGTGAACCCCCTTTGGGCAAGTTTTGATTAAAAATGTAAAATTTAACCATTATTGAACATGGTCGTTTATTTCATCATATTATATATCGTAATAGTACTCAGTTTGTGTCCAATACTTTGAAAACATCATACAGATCATGGGCAGCTATTCTTGAATTTGACATTGCTTTAACATATTTTCTCATATGTATGTACATACAAAGTCTGTGCTAACGTATATTTGAAAGTCAGGTATAGATTTCACCTTTGTTGAAGATTTATGATCGATTTTAATTTTACTTTTTATTTTATAATATTTTTTGTTTATTATGGTAATCTTAATAGCATCCCAATAATCAATTATATTTGAAGAATGTTTTGATATTAAGGTAAATGAAAACTTGTTTGAATTTTCAAACTAACAGTACTAGTCTACATGACATTCTGTTAGTTTGAAAAAAAAACACTCTCAGTTGAACATGAGTAACGATGACACAGGTTCAGACAAACAGATTGTTTCATGTAACCCTTTCCCACGTTTTTTTTTATAAAGATCCAAACTGAACCCTGTCTTTTTTCAGTTTCGGAAGTTAAAAATACTCTTTTTCTTTATTCAGTTTTCAATGATTTCTATATCATACTTATTCAATTAAAATTCATATAGTGCTGTCCTATCCTAAAATTTATTTGTAATAACTGATAAAATCGCTTACATTTATTTAAAAAAGTAGTATTTTGAATAATGCAATAAATATAATTAATTGCTGTTAAGTTCCTTGATCGCCTTACTACACAATTAGTTAGCTAAACAAATTTGACTCAGAAATTGCTAACATTTGTGCATAAATATTTTCATGTCCACTTTCCGTAGGAGTGAACTGTTTTACCTTTGTGGGGGTCGAATACAGTATTAAAACTTAAGAGGGGACGCAACTGAAAAAAAATCAATGAGCAAAGCGAGATGCGAAAATTTTTATATTCATTTTGGCCCATGTCTGGTTTGACTCTGAAAAGTAAATATTTTCCGGTTTAAGGAGAGCGCACATCCTTCACATTTCTCCTGGAGTGTCCGCCCGTCACTATTTTTTCTATTGGCATTTTGTATTTGCACCTACGAGTCATATCCACCCGATATTTGGCATGGAGCTTCAGTATTGTGTCCTTTATTGCGTCTCCCGTTTTCATACGATTGAAAAATGTATGAGGTCGTATAATGGTATAGCGCTGTCGTTGTTGTCGTCGTTGGCGTCGTGTACAGACACTTTTGTTTTTGGTCAATAACTTAAGTTCTAGTTGAATCAATTCACATGAAATTTTAACACAATATACCCTGGCACAAAAAAAGGCTGTGATTGGTTTTTGATTTTGTGGACCCTTCCGTTTTTAAAAAAGGGACCAAAAAGGGCAAAATTGGGTGTTTTCACATATTTGACTGTAGAATTTTTATACGACCGCAAAAAATTTGAGGTATAATAGTATGGCGCTGTCGTCGTCGTCGTCTGTAATTATATATATATAAACACTTTTGTTTTTGGTCAATAACTTAAGTAACAGTTGACCAATACTTATGAAATTTTACCACTATGTTACTTGGTACAAAAGGAAAGCTTGGATAGGATTTGTTATTTTTGCCCCTCCCGTTTTTAAAAAGGTGCCAAAAAGGGCAAAATTGGGTGTTTTCACATAATTGGCTGTGGAATAATAATTGGATTCTGATTGGGTTTCTTTCAGTGTGTTCCTATTTGTAGTATGCCAACAGATTTTACGTGGCATGTATCGTTCACAAGATACATGGGCCCAAAAGGGGTGATTTTCAAAAATTATTTATTTTTTATTTTTAATCCGATTTTGATGGAGTTTTTGGCAATGGATTCCTTTTGACAATAAACATACAGCTGCACCATCAGATTTTTGACAACTTTTTCTTTTCCGAGCTTTGAGGGGTCGAATGGGGACAAAACTGCTAATTTGCAGATTACCAATTTTTTTTATTTTGCATCGGATTTCGATGGGATTTTTTTCTTTGGACCCCTCTTGATATAAGCTTTCAGTAATATGTAATGGATTTGGCATAACTCTTTCCGTTTCCGAGCTATAGGGTCAAACGGGCCAAGATTTCAATTTTACCGTTTCCGATCTATAAGGGTCAAACGGGCAAAATTCAGTTTTTCGAAATATGTGAAATCTTTATTTTACATAGGATTTCGATGGAATTTTTGTCTTTGGATTCCTCTTCATATAAGCTTTCATTATTATGACAACCGATTTGGCGCAGCTCTCACTGTTTCTGGGCTACACGGGTTCAAATGGGCAAAAAAATGCAATTTTTCGAAATCTTGAAGTTAAATCTTTATTTTTCAACAGATTTCACATTTTTTTTGGGTTTGTTTTGGCGTTCTCTTGTTGTAAGATTTTGCGTAACTCTACTATTTCTTAGCTATAAGGGGCCAGAGTGGTTAAAATTGCAAATTTGAAAACATGTAAAATCTTTTATTTTTAATTTGATTTAAATGGGGTTCATTTCTTCTTATCCTCTTATCGTACAGCTAAAGTAGTATATTGACCAATTTGACATACCTCTTACCATTTCCGATATATAAAAGGAATTATGAGTGCTAATATTTTACGAAAGGATATGGAGTAAATGAACATGAGATCATAACACATATATTAACTCCAACTGCAATTAATTTTAATGAACTGTATGGCCATTTCGGAATTTAAGTCCTCATCAGCAGCACTAGAACCCAAACATAGGAAATCCACGATTTAAAAAATGATCAAAAATGCATAAAACCAAACGAAACCCAAATAATGATGTTTGATTTCCTAAGTTTGTGTGCAGCTAATTACTGGGTCAAGCTCTGTATTGTGTCCATTTAAATACTATATCAAGATCTTAAATGTGTCCTCATTCATTTTGAATTACACTTGTACAAATTTCAGTGTTCGACATGCTGCGCTGGGCATGGCCCTTTATTATTACTTATCATATTTTGACGGGGTTTCTTTCAGTGTGCTCTTGGGGAAATTTCCAATCAGTAGTATCTCGACGGTTTTCATGTCGCATGCACAGTTCATGAGATAAATGGCCCAAAAGGGATGAATCTAAAAAAATTCATATTTCTTTTATTCCTGGCATGATTTTAATGCACTTTTTTCAATGGATTCCGTATGAAAAATCAACAAGCGCATAACTATTAAATTTTTGATAACTTGTTTCCTTTCAAAGCTATAAGTGACCAAACAAGGCCAAAATTGCAGATAACCTAACATTTTTTCATCGGATTTTGATGGGATTTTTGTCTTAAGATTTCTTAAAATTTCTTTTGTAAGCTTTCAGTAGTATGTCAACGGATTTTTCGAAGCTTCTACAGTTTCCGAGCTTGAATGGGTCAAAGGGTCCTAAATTGCAATTTTCCGAAATGTATTAAATTTCTATTTTTCATCGGATTTCGATTGGACATTCTTTGAATTCCTCTTTTTGTAAGCTTTCAGTAGTATGCCATTATGCCAACAGGTTTTGTGTATCTTTTAATATCCTGAGCTATAATGGTCGATGGGGCAAACATTGTAATTTTTCAAAATATGTAAAATCTTTATTTTTAATTGGATTTCGGTGGAATTTTTTTTCTTTGAATTCCTTTTGTTGTAAGCTTTCTGGTGTATTCCAACAATTTTTTTTGTAACTCTTACGGTTTCCGAGCTTAAAGGGGTCAAAGGGGACAAAACTGCAATTTTCCGAAATATGTAAAATCTTTATTTCTCATCGGATTTCGTTGGGTTGTTTTCTTTTGATGCATCTTGATGTAAGATGTCAGTAGTATCTCGACAGATTCAGCATAACTCTTACAGTTTTTTGGGTTTCAGTGATCAAATGGGCTTATTTCTGTATCAAGCTCCTTATTGTGTCGACATTTTTGTCAGAATTTTTTCAGCAACCACATATAACATCCACTTGATATTAAGCATTCAAATTAAGTATTGGTTACTTTTCTGACTATACTGCGTCTCCCCTTTTATTTGACCGCAACAATTTTGTCGTCGTCTGTATACACTTATGTTTTTTTCGTTAATAAAATAGTCCCAATTGATCAATCCTTACTAGGACAATGTTCTTTGGCACAAAAGAATCGCTCTGATAGGTTTTTATTATTATGGCCCCGCCATTTTTCAAAAAGGTACTAATTGGGTGTTTTCATATATAATTGGCTGTAGAATCTTTATTATTTATCACAATTGGATCGGGTTTATATTTGTGTGCTCCCGATGAAATTTCAAATCTGAAGTGCGTCAACGGATTTCATGTTTGACGTACCATTCACGAGATAAATGGGCCCGAATGCGAATCTCAAAAATATAAACTTCTCATTTTTTCCGATTTTGATGAAGTTTTTTTGCAGTCATTTCCTTATGAAAAATTAACATGGCACTTAATCATTATATTTTTGTTAACAGAGCTCTGAGGGGTCAAAAGGGGCCGAAAATTGCAAGTGTGCATGTCATCTAAAATCTTTATCAAACTTTAATGGGATTTTCTCTTGGATTCCTCTTGTCATAAGCTTTCAGTAGTATGTCAACAGACTGGCATATTGGCATATCTCTTGCCGTTTCCGGGATATAAGAGGTCAAAAGGCCCAAAATTACAATCTTTCGAAAAATGTAAAATCTTTCATTGGATTTGATGGGAATATATTCCTCTTGTTGTAAGCTTTCGGTAGTATGTCAACAGATTAAGATAAATAGATAAATATTCACAAAATATTTAAACTTTATTTCAAGCAAACTCATGTTATCAGTCAAAACCATAAAATGTGCAGATTTTGTGTAATTCAATGGCAAAAACCAATCACGATAAAAATCGAAATTAACCTCTACTTGATAGTCAGTGCCATTTTAAAAAAAATATCTTGCAAAGCAAACTCAAGTTATTATCCGGAAACCATAATCAGAGGCTCACATGTGAGCCTTTATCGCTCACCTGCTGGCTATTTATCAAATAAGATTTTCTCAACGTGTCAAATGATTGATGTGACAGCCAATTGGTAGTAAAACCATACATCTTGCAGATAATTGTCATGTTATAATGACTAGTAAATATCATTTTGATATTTTCAACATTTTCCCATAGGGTCCCATGTTAAGTTATGTTCTCCGGTGGAGGCCATTTTGTATTGGTGAACGGTACAAATATATAAAATTTGGTAGATGACCATCATGTTACCATGCCTACTTAATATCAACTTGACATGTGAAACGGGTTTCGAGAATTAGTAATTTATAACATTTTCCTCTAGGGTTCAATGTTAAACTAAGATCGGCAGTGGCGGCCATCTTGGATTTATGAGCGGTACTAAAATCAAAGATTTGTTTAATGACCATCATGTTGCCATGCCTAAGTTAGTATCAACTTGATGTCTGAAACGGTTGTGAAAAAGTAATAATTTATAACATTTTCTCATTTGTCCTATGTTTAACTACGTTCCCCGGTGGCGGCGACCTTGGATGATATGCGAACAAGTTGAACATATGTAGAAATTATGTAGTTCTCTTTTGCTATTCAAACTTAACCTCTATCTCGAATCATTTTTGAAATATCAGACAAAATGTATAAAGTTACGAATATTTGACAAATAAAGGGCAATAACTCCAAAATGGGTATTTGGATTTTCTTTAAATTTCCAGAGGGGTTGATCTCGGTATGCTGGACATTTTTTGCAATTTCAATTTGACTTTTATCTTTATAGTTTTCCTCATAAAAATATTAGAATATTGAAAATTTAACGGAAAAGGGCAAGAATTCCAAGACGGGTATTCAGATTTTCTTCCAAATTGCAAGGCAGGTAAATCTTGCTATGTTGATCATTTTACTCTTGTCAGATTTTTGTTATCTTTCAGCTTTCGAGTAATTTGCAAAAACATTGATTTATTCCATGTTTATTTTAAGTAACATCCGCCAGATTGTTTGACCTGCCGAGTAATCGAACCATACCCTGATGTTAATTTAGGCCTAGTTTGGTTTCATTTGGCCCAGTGGTTTTAGAGAGGATTTCTGAATTTTTTGACAGACGGGCGGATAGTGATGGCAAAAGCTCACATGGCCTTTAAGTGAGCCAAAAAAATGCAGATTTTGACAATTCAATTGAAATAACCCTGCAACATTGATCAAACTGAAAATTGGTTTGACCTGTATTTTATAGTGGTCATTCGAAAACTACAAAATATAGATTTTGCTGTATTCTACGGTAATAATTCTGGCACACAAATAAATGAATACCGAAGTTACTGTGAATTTAATTTCTACATATGCGCATTTCGAAAACTTATGTCTCTCCAGTGCAGATTAAATCTAAACGTTTGGAAGACCATAACTCAAAGATGTTTAAAAACTGATAGAGTACAAATAACAAAATGAGATCACAGTGAAAATTGAACTTGGCGTGTACTTAATAAATAGTACATCATACCATAATATTAAAATTTCACAACAAACTAGAGTAATCATCTGGAAACTATAGAATGTACAGATTTTGTGTTATTTAAGGGCAATAACTGTTGGCTCAATTAGTTGCTTCATGTATAGATAAGCAGCCCAGAAAATATATGCCAAATTTGTCACGGGTTTGTGAGGAAGGACATGGACCTCAAACACTTGACTTGGGAAGATTGATTTCAATGGGGTTTGTTAGTATTCAACAGATGTTTTTTGCATAGCTCTGACATTTCCGATCAGGAAGGGATTAAAAGCGCTGATTATTTTTCTCTAGTTTTTGTCCGGCTTATTTATGTGTCAAGCTCTTTACTGTGTCCATATTGATATCATGCTGCACTTCGCGTAGCTCTTTATCAAGTTGTTATTTAATATCTGATTTTTTACAGCCTTAAACAATGGTTTAGTATTTAGTTCCACATTTGAGTCAAGTAGCAGACGACCTAGTTATGCCACACTTTGTGCCCATCTGACACTCTTGTCATTATTTTCATCGCTTGCAGACGTCTCCTGCTAGATTTTGATCCCGCGAGGCTGGTGCGGTATTTATACTTTACCAAATGTTATCTACAATATCAAATCAATAAACTCAAAAGTTGCAAAAGTATGAGAAAAAGTATCAAATACATTTTACTAGTAAATATGAAAAAATTAGGTGCTGAACGTAAATAAAATCTCAAAGAAAGAAGTGTTTGATTGGTTGATGTTTGATACAGTGCTTTTTTTCTGCATGTTGCTTTTTGTCCGCTGTTCCTTTTTGTCCGCAAAATGGCACTTTTTGTCCACAACTTTTGCTTTTTGTCCGTCGCTTTTTGTCCGCTTTGCTTTTTGTCCGCAATATTTGCTTTTTGTCCGCAACTTTTGCTTATTGTCCGTCGCTTTTTGTCCGCTTTGCTTTTTGTCCGCAAATTTGCCTTTTTGTCCGCAACTATTGCTTTTTGACCTTCGATTTGTTTATGCTTTGCCCTTTTTCAACATGTTTTGCCCTTGCAATATTTAAGATATATATTATAAACGTTTATACAGAGAATCTCCCATAGAAACCCATAAAAACCCTATGATCGAACGACATTCGACATTTCCAAACATATCAGTTACGTGTTGTATAAAATATCGTTAATACATTATCAGTCTTAAGGAAATAAGGATGATGCTCTGTCCTTATCTATTTTTGGCAATATTGTTTGTTTAGGTGTGTTAGTTCCACACGCTTTTGATACCAAGAATCTTCGGGCCCTAGTTTTAAGAGATATCCATACTGTATTTTAGGGTCTGATAGGGTAAATCGTAGATTTGACTGTCGCAAATTTTTCTAGCGACGCTTTAGCGGAACCGGAAAATGGTGGTTTGCGACAGTAAAATCTTAAATTTACCCCTGAAGATCTTGAAAAAAAACAGTTTGGTTATCTCTAGATCTATTTCATACTATTATATTGCAAATCCACAAAAAGAACGTTTTAACTCGATTTTCAGATTACAGGAAGTTTGGTATGCGTCTTCGCTATTACGTTGCTATTGGTTCCGACAATAAATCGTAAATTTTACCTCGTGAAAATTTTGAATTTACTCAATCAAAATTAGCCTTACAAACATAAGTGCATTAGCATTCACTTTTTGTGCATCAGGTGATTTTCAAAGTTTGATAACTGGCATGTAATTATAAGGTTTTTGAAAGTTTATGAGATTAATTAGCGCTTAACCGGTTAATACCTTACTGTTATGAACTTATAAAAAAATAAGAAGTAAATATGTTTGTAAAATTATATTTCAAATAAAACATGAAATAATTATGATGATTAAAAACCATGAATGAAGCACTTTATTAAATCCATTTGTTGAGTCGGGTAATTTTTCAATGGTACTGTGATTGCGCGTGGTAAATGTACAAGTGGTATTGTTATTTTCTGTGTTTTAACTGCGATTTAAGGTTACAGTCCGTCCGGATTTAGTTATCAGATTTGATGTGCGCATTGATTTGATAGACTGAAGCGGTCAAATGAGTATGCATCTTTCACATGGACACACAACTGACAGTAATCGAAATGTGCGGTCAATGTAAAGGGGTGTGCTTTCAATCAGGCTCTGTGTCAATTACAAGAATATGTCCAGCTGACTCTTCCTTTGAGATATCACTTTTGATCTGTTCAGTCTAGCCAACGCGCACATCAAATGTGAAAACTCAAACCGAACGGATTGCATTGCTTCGTGTATGATAAATCAACATTGCTATACCTTTTTAGCTCACCTGGCTATAGCCAGGGTGAGCTTTTGTCATCACTTTTCGTCCGTCGTCCGTCCGCCCGTTCGTCATCCGTTCGGCGTTAACTTTTCATTCAAAGATCTTCTACTCTGAAACTACTGGACCAATTGAAACCAAACTTTGCCAAAATAGTTCTTAAATGGTCCCCTGAAAAACTTGTTTTTTAGGTGCGCACTATATCCAAGATGGCCGCCAGCGGGATTCATAGTTTTAACATTGGACCCTATGGGAAACACATTCAAAGATCTTTTCCTCTGAAACTAATGGGCCAATTGAAACCAACTTGGCCAAAATAATCCTTAGATGGTCCCCTGCAAAAAAATTGTTTTTCAGATCTGCGCTATATCCAAGATGGCCGCCAGGGGGGACATAGTTTTAACATTGGATCCTATGGGAAAACACATTGAAAGATGGTCTCTGAAACTGTTGGCCAGTTGGAACCAAACTTAGCCACACTAGTCCGAAGTTAGTCCCTTGCAAAAAAAAAATGTTTTCCAGGTCCGAGCTATATCCAAGATGGCCGCCAGCGATGATCATAGTTTTAACATTGGACCCTATTGGAAAACACATTCAAAGATCTTCTTCTCTGAAACTACTGGGCCAATTGAAACCAAACTTGGCCACAATAATTTTTAGATGGTCCCCTGCAATTTTTTTTTAGATCTGCGCCATATCCAAGATGGTCGACATTCTGGAATAAAGTTTTAACATTCAACCCTATGGGAAACGCATTGAAAGATCTTCTCTGAAACTACTGAGCAAGTTGGAACCAAACTTATCCAAAATAGTCTATAGGTGGTCCCCTGCAAAAAAGTTGTTTTTGAGGTTCTCGCTTTATTCAAGATGGAACCCAGCGGCGAACATAGTTTTAACATTTGACCCTATTGGAAAACGCTTTCAAAGATCTTCTCCTCTTAAACTACTGGGCCAATTGAAACCAAACTTGGTCACAATAGTCTTTAGATGGTTCCCTGTTAAAACATTGCTTTTCAGGTCCGCGTTGTATCCAAGATGGCCGCCAGCGGGGATCAGTTTTAACGTTGGACCCTATGGGTAAACACATTCAAAGATCTTCTCTGGAAACTGCTGAGCCAATTGGAACCAAACTTGGCCACAACAGTCTTTAGGTGGTCCACTGCAAAGAAACTTGTTTTTCAGGTCCGCGCTTTGTCCAAGATGGCTGCCAGCAGGTAAGATAGATTTAACATTGGACCCTATGGGAAAACATTCAAAGATCTTCTCCTCTGAAAGTACATGGACAATAATAAAAACATACTTAGTCACAATGGTCCATAGTTGTAAAACTTTGCGCGGCATGTCTACATCGCATTCAAGATGGCCACAATGGGGAACATATTTTAAATCTGAAACTCTATCGGAAAACACCAAACGATCTTTTCCTCTGTAAATATTTAGCCAATTGGAACAAAAAAATTAGACTCGATGGTCCTTAAATGATTCCCTTCAAGAAAGATGACAGTAGGTCTGGTCCATAATCCAAAATAGCTGCCAGTCTGGAACATAGTTTAACTTAAGGTAGTATAACATCAATATCTATTAAATAATTTGAAAAGGATGCCCTTCAAACATTGGGATTATTTTAACTTATTTTAAATGTCAGTCATGGCTATGGTGAGCGAAACAGGCTCTTGAAAGCCTCTTGTTTTAATTGTCAAGATATCGTTTCTTGATATTTGGGTTATTGGATGTGGTTTGTTTCCATTGATTTATCCACTTTTTTACCCTTTGGGGCCATTTAGGGCTTGCTATATGGTGTGAGGTTCCTCACTGTGTTGAAGACCGTATGGTGACCCCTAGATGCTTTGTTTTGGGTCGTTTTAACCTGGATATGGGATGTTGTCTCCTTGACATTTACCCCATTTCCTTTCTTTTTCATATTAAAAATTCCATGTTTATAAAACACATAAAAAAATTATACTCATGTAACAAAGAGTTTAAAAAGTAGCCAAGTCCTAATCACAACCTTTATAATTGAATACTGTAGACGGATTCTTAAAGTTGTATATGTTGGTTAAAGCGGCTTGTTCAGTAAATATTAGGATATGGGATATTTACGACGTTTAGCAACTTGGGATGTTTGAGACAAAATTTTACAGGGATATGGAATATTACCATTATTCTTCTGATATCTTAACCATGAGTCCTAACCGTAACCTCTGATTCTTAACTATTTGTAAGCCCTAATGTAACCCTTAATCCGAACCTTACCTTGACCACAACTCAATTTTGAAACTACCCTAACACTAACATTCAACCTTACCTTAATTACCTTAACATAGAGTTCTAGCACTGAGCTCCTAACATAGACTCTAACACTAAATCTTAACATTTGTCCTTATTTTAACCTAATATTAACACAACCTCTTACCCTAATCTATTCATAAAAATAAACCAATTTTGAATCAACCCTTCCTCTAGCTCTAAATACTAATACTAACAAACCCAACTGTAATGACCGGGATCAAGTACGTTTGATATTCGACGTTCGATATTCGACATTCAGAATTATGAATATCAAACTGAATATCAAACGGTAATTCGCTTGTATTGATCAGCGGAAAATGGTGCAAATATGGAAAGATTGATTGATTAGTTAGAGTTTAACGTCCAATGAGCAATATTTCAGCTATATCAGGACGAGAACAAGTTAATCAATTCAAAACAAATTGTAAGTAAAAGAAGAAAGAAATAAAGGTGGAAGGGACAACCGGGACAACGACTTCTGATTGCCACTGGAAAAGGGGAGAAATGGGTAGGGGCAGGAAATTTAGCCTTCTATACGACACCCAGTGCGTCTGCTCTCTTTAGAGAAATATAGAAGGGGTCTTTATACTGCATGGAGCGTGGCGTTTCTCCTCACAGTTTGGCTACAATGGTTCGCGGTCAGGCTTTCCGTATTATGACCTGACTACCCCGCAAAGACAGGGCATCCCCCTATCCACCACCTGGGGACGCGCCCGGCAGCTCTGTAGCCAAAGCCCCTGAAAACCTATTCAGGTGCCGGGAAATATGGAAAGAGGAAGACACTTAAAATACGTAAAAGGCCAGCGGAACACTGGTGAAGCCGTTCACACAATCTTCTAGGAAAAAATCTCCCTACGGATGTCAACAGCATATAGCACAGAATCGTCGCACATTATACAGATGCAAGGAGTGAAAAAGGAATAACATTAGCTATTTATATGACAGAAATCATCGATTATTTAGGATAAAAAATTTAATTCTTTAAATAAAGTTTTAAATGACAGAAATAATTCTTTAAATAAAGTTTTAAAGAACGTCACGTCGCATGTTAAATATAAATGTTGCTCCGCTCCCATCTCCACATTCTCCCACCATTGTGGAACAATCGGAAAAATATAAATGACGAAGTTGACTCTTTAAACGAACAGCCCTGTCAGAACAACTAAATGGCGACAACAGAATAATTTAGAAAATCGTATGCGTTACTATCACTAAAAGGTTGCACTGAATAACACTGATCGTTCTCTTTGAAAAAGGCACACATAACAGAACATACCAAACTTTCTTCGATTTACAAGCAAATACTTTTCAAGTACTGAGCTCATTTACTTCATATAATTTTGGATGTCAAATTTCCTTTTCAAACAGATATCAGTATGAGCTACACGTACACTTCCATTCAAGCCAAAAGCCGAAAACTCAGTGCTGTATTTACTCCATATCCTTTCATTCATCATTAGCTAGACTCTGTGAATTTCTGACAGTAAAGATGATAATAATATTATATTTATTGTTTTACTTACCCTCAAAAATTTTTTTTTTTAAGTATATATTTCATTTATTTTATGCAATGTCCAAAGCCTCTTTGATTTGACTCCCATAGAAAATTTCCAGGTGTATGGTATAATTCATGATAAATGAAGAATTGTTATGTATTTATCGGATAATAGAATAAAGCAGTTACTGTCTTTAGTTTCGGTAAATATGCGTGCTTTCAATCATGCTTGCTGATGGCTCTGTGTCAGTTACAAGTATATGTCCAGCTGACTCTACCACTGAGATATTACTTTTGATCTGTTCAGTAAATCAAATCAACGTGCACATCAAATCTGAAAACTCAATCCGAACGGACTGTTTTGCTTCTTGTATGATAAGGCAACTTTGTCATACTCATCTTTTAATTGTCAAGTTATTGTTATATTAAAAATTCCAGGTTAATCAAACACATCAAAAATTAAACTCATTTAACAAAGAGTTTAAAAAGTAGCCAAGTAATAATCACAACCTTTATAATTGAATACTGTAGACGAATTCTGAAAGTTGTATATGTTGGTTAAAGCGGCTTGTTTAGTGGATATTGGGATACGGGATATTTACGACGTTAAGCAACATGGGATGTTTGAGATAAAATTTTCAGGGACATGGAAAATTACAATAATTTTTCTGATATCTTAACCATTAGTCCCAACCGTAACCTAATAATAACAAAAGTAACCCTAAACAAAACTTAACTGTTGTCATGTACATCTTAACCTTTTCCTAAATAATGACTCGTTCAAACCCTAAACCTTGGGTTTTAATAACCATAGCTTAGTCTAATCCACCCCTAACCCTAGCTGTATCAAGTCTGTTTGATGGATATCAGCATTCATTGCAAACAAATAATGAAACGCCCATTATAAACACAAATATGACAAAAGATCTTACTGACATTGATATGAACATAACGTCATCCACACAAAATATGGAAGCACTTTGGTGCGAATGATAACAAGTGGAAGAAGAAATAAACATCAACTGAAAACAAATCGATATGGATGATAATATGAAAAATTACTAGCATAAATGTAAAAAGATTAATATGAGGTGAGACAACATGAAAACCTATGAATGTTTACACCAATTACAAGTAGAAATGTTGAAAAATCAAAATAAATTAACACAAAACATATTATGAAAATCAACACGAATGTTAACACCAAATCATAAACATAATGTTATTTATGACTATAAACTGACACAAATCATTAACGACATTGATATGAATTTAACGTTATCCACGACCATGAACACAAAATATGGAAGCACTTTGGCATGAGTGTGAACAAGTGGAAGACGAAATAAACAAGTGAATGCAAATCGATACCGAAGACAATATGAACACAAATACAACTAGATGTTGTCGCACCTTGGGCATAATTTTTTTCATTATTTTTGAAATCTAACAACTGATAGTCTGACAGAATTCTAGGATAAATGGTTGCTAAGCAGAATACCAAAAATAACTGGTCTTTGAGACTTTCGGGAAATTTACCAAGATTGAAATCAATATTTTTGAAATCCAATTGTTGAAAATGTTTGCCATAAACTACACAAACAATTCAAGTAGAGTTACTAGGTAGAATTCCAAAAAATAACTGGTCTTTGAGACTTTCAGGAAATTTACCAAAATTGGAATCAAATATTTTTGAAATACAATTGATGAAAATGTTTGTCCTAAACTACATAAACAATTTAAGTATGGTTGCTAGGTAGAATTCCAAAAAAAATAGGGGTCTTTGAGACTTTCAGGAAATTTACCAAAATAGGAATCAAATATTTTTGAAATCCAATTGATGAAAATGTTTGTCCTAAACCACACAAACAATTTAAGTATGGTTGCTAGGTAGAATTCCAAAAAAATAAGTGGTCTTTGAGACTTTCAGGAAATTTACCAAAACTGGAATCAAATATTTTTGAAATCCAATTGATGAAAATGTTTGTCCTAAACTGCACAAACATTTTAGATACAGTTGCTAGGTAGAATTCCAAAAAAATAAGTGGTCTTTGAGACTTTCAGGAGATTTACCAAAATTGGAATCATATATTTTTGAAATCCAACTGATGAAAAATGTTTGTCATAAACTACACAAACAATTTAAGTATGGTTGCTAGGTAGAATTCCAAAAAATAAGTGGTCTTTGAGACTTTCAGGAAATTTACCAAAATTGGAATTAAATATTTTTGAAATCTTTTTGATGAAAATGATTGTCCTAAATTAAATAAACAATCTAAGTATGGTTGCTAGGTAGAATTCAAAAATATAAGTGGTCTTTGTGACTTTCAGGAAATGTACCAAAATTGGAACCACTTTTCAGAATTCAAAGTTTTTCAGAATTTTGTTTTTTACCAAACACTTGTCAGAATATAAGATAATACGGCAAAATTTTTAAAAAATATGTGTCTTTGACATTTTCAGGAAAGTTGTAACCGGAACCAAAATTCCAAAAGCTTATTGCAAATCTATAGACTATATGCAACAATTCTGCATAAAGATTTAATCGATAAATCCCAAAATGTAGGAGGAGTTTGCGACACATGCCATACATGTCAAAATCAACATCTTTTGGTCCTTGTTAAAATTTACATCGTGGGGCCTCTTGTTTGCACCAAGACCAATATCAAAAATCCGAAAGCTTATTGCGCATCTACAGACTCATGCAACAATTCTACAACAAAATTAAATCCCTAAATCCTTAAATGTAGGAGGAGTTTTTGTCACATGCCACGTGTGTAAAAATTGACATCATGGGCCTCTTGTTTGCACCAAGACCAATATCGAAAATCCGAAAGCTTATTATGCATCTACAGACTATATGCTACAATTCTACATCAAAATTAAATCCCTAAATCTAAAAATGTAGGAGGAGTTGAGTCACAAGAAAAGTGTGACGGACGGACGGACGGACAGACGGAGGGTATAACATTATCCCCGAACTTTCTTCGAAAGTGCGGGGATAAACATAAAGATCAACATGAAAACAACGACAGTGGACACTAAAGAAAAAAAGCACAAGATTGCATAAATCCAAGGCAAGAGACAAGACAAAAGCAAGAACACCAGAGGACGGATGACCAAAAAAGTTATATGTCCACAAAACACACGAACACTACATATGCAACACAACAAGCTAAAGCACTAACAGTGTAAACTATCCAAAAGAAACAAAGATCACAAAAAATAGTGACATTAGATGCTCCGTTAGGGTAAGCATGTCCTGCTCTGTATACAGCACCCGTCGCATGATCAGTGAAGCATATGTTTTGAAGGATCTGTTAGCTTAATGATTGGTTATTGTCATTTTCTAACCCTGAGGCAAAACCAATTGAGAACCATGGTAAGTGTAACTTCTCCATGTTCTCTGAAGTGATACAACATGAAAACCTACGAGTGTGAAAACAAACACAACAGCACATGACAACTTAACAATATTAATGTAAGCAAAACAAAAAAAAAATACGTCATCCATGACCATGAATTAACATATGTGAACATATGAAGATTGACAAGAATGTTTATACCAAAACACGGCATGAAAAAGGTAACGCAAAACATGATAATATAAATGCAACACAAAAGCTGTTAAAAGATCAACATGAAATGACAAAAACTATTAAAACAAAACGATACGGACGATAATATGAACACCAAATATAGGCATAAATGTTAAAATACAAAAATACCGAAGTTGCATAATAAACAGTAAATTTAGTTATTCTAAGTGATGCAACTAAAGAAAATCTATGAATGTGAACGCCAAATGTAAATACAAACATTAAAAAATATTAACATTAAGCGAAACAAATATCTAAACATATGGTCATTGACACGGATGTTAACAACAAGTGGAAGACGAAAAAACCCCAAGTGATACAAACTATGGAAACAAATCAATACGACAGACAAATACAGGAATAAAAGATGAACATTGAGTGATACAACTTAAAAAAACACTCGCTAATGTGAACTACAAAAACAAGCAGAAATGTTGAAACATCAACATTACCTGACACAAAAGATATAAACATATCAATATTAATGTATATTGAACAACAAAGACAAACAGAAACGTTGACACATTAACATTCAACGACACAAAAGATGCATGAAAAAGAAAAGAAACGGTGTAAATGTCAAGGAGACAACATACCACCTTCAGGTTAAAACGACCCAAATCAAAGCATCTAGGGGGTCTTCGTACGGTCTTTAACGCAATGAGGAATGCACCATATATCTAATAGCCTCAATATGAACATTAACATAAATGTGAACACTAAAACACGACACATAACGTGAACTGTGACTATAAAATGATGCCAACAATGAAACTATTCGATGCTGAAGACAATATGAACAGCAAACATAACATGAAACATTCAATTTCAAGATAATGTAACTTAACAACATTCATACATGAAAACTCACTACTGTATGCAACGTGAAATAAAAACACAAGGAAACCAAAACACGATAACGTATTGCTAACGTTAACTTTGACTTTTAGAACACATAATGAAGCACAAAATATAACCGCAAATATAACGATATATGAAAACGTAACCACAGTATAGGAACCTGCGCGCCTGAAATATCTGTTATACGGTTTTGTCTGCAGGCTGTAGATCGATTTTCGCGGAAAATCCACTACAACAGAGTATGTCAGACAAGTTTTTCATGTTTTATTGTTGAAAAAAGAAATATTTCGTGTACAAAGCGGGTGTTATTGTTTTTCTAGTTGATTGTCAAGTGTATCCATATCCGTGGTTTAGAATAAGTTGCCCAACGAGAGCTGATATCTTGTAATTAATGCCACTACATTGCGTTCAATATATATTTTTCTCCTTTTTACATGAAAAGCTTAGCTTACATCGCGCACACTTCTTGAGGCAACTATAAAAGATAACTCTTACTTTCATGCCAAATTTCAGGAACATATGAAGCAGCATTGTCAAGAAAATCGTTGTTTGAAATTACACAAATGCCCAAACAAACAACGGTACATCGCTGGATCTGCTAAATGTTCTGTAACACCTACTTCTTAGCTATTAACATCCATTTTGACAAACGTAAATGAGGGCTTTACAAAATATTGTGATATAAGCTTTTCAAAAAGTGGTGTAAATGAAACAACGGCAGTAGAATACCGAAGGAACAAGGGAAGCGACGACTACAAAAATCGAAATCCGAATACATGGCAAAAACGGCAACAGAGAAAAACAAAGACAAACAAGGACGTGAGACAGCTACAAGTACGGAAATAAAAAGACCACATTAAAAATTAAGGCACTCATAGTATGAACTCCCATGAAAACCGGGAGTGACATCAGGTTCTCCGGAGGGTAAGCATGTCCTGCTCCACTAGCGACACCTGTCACACTATCAATGAGGTATATTGTTTTGAAAGTTCTTGAGGCTGATTGGAATTGCCATTTTCTAACCCTTAGACAAAACCAATAAAAAACCATGGTTCTTGTTACTTTTCTAACCCTCAAACAGTACCAAGGTAAAAATTTGAAAAAGCTGTTGTAAGTCTCTTGAGTATTCAAACATTAACAAGGACAAACCAGTAGCACGAACATAATATCGAAGACAAAAAATTACAGTATGATAAACAAGACATGTGGATATTAAAAAACTCTAAGGATCTGCTTGACATCTTAAAATCGAGATCATTATCACACTGTAACAGCATTAAAACTTTTGAACCCTCCACGCTTTATACTATATTTCCTCATTAACAACTGAAAGATTTAATTCATAGATGTTTCTTCCACAAGAACAGCGAGCGTAGATATAAGTAAATTGTTTTAAGCAGAAAACAAGCATACTTTGTGAAATGCAACTCAGAATCACAGAAAGAGTTTCTTATCGATAATATACTTGCCCAGTTTGGAGGGCTTATTATTCAACAGACTATCGGAATTCCAATGGGCACAAGCTGTGCACCTTTAAGCCGATCTGTTTCTCCACTCATATAAAACTGAATTCATCGAAGGTAAAAACTGACCCAGTCCTTAAATTTCAATTTCCGTTATATAGAAAATAATTTATCACTGAATAATCCTTTCTATGGCGATTTTCTTCATCTCATCCATCCAAAAGAGCTCGAAATCAAGGATACTACAGGCCCTTCCACATCAGCCTCGTTCCTTGACCTTCAACGTGAAATTGACAACAGAGGTACACTACAAACTAGACTACATGACAAACGCAATAACTTCATATTTCCAATAGTCAATTTCCCTTTTCTTTGTAGCAACATTCCAAAAGCACTGGCATATGGAGTTTGCATCTTCCAACTCATTCGCTACTCAAGGGCCTGTGGTCGATACAGTGACTACCTTAATAGAGCTCGGTTGCTTACAAATAGGCTTCTTACGCAAGGGTATATTGCCTACACTTTTAGGTCATCACTACAGCAGTTTTACGGTCGACATCACGATCTTGTGGATCGCTATGGGATATCTGTTTCCCAGATAACAACAGATTTTTCTCTTTGCCACTAAAATTTGTTTTTCCTCTACCGGATTTGACTTTACTACTGGAGTTGACATGTTCAACACGGGGGGGGGGATGTTTTATAAGAAGCAGGAGATGCTTATTCTACCGGTGCACCTGATCTCACCAACGGTTTTTTTTTATTGGGTTCGTGTTGTTCATTTTTATATATGTGTGTGTCTTAATTTTCTTTTCTTTGCACTGCTCATGCTTTGTCTTTGTTTCTTTGTTTTTCAGACGTTGCCATTGTCATGTCTTTGTTTCTTTGTTTTTCCAACGTCGCCATTGTCCTTGGATTGTTTGTTTTAGGCTGACGGTTCGGTTCTCACTTACTTTGCATATCAATGTCGTTAAGTTTTCGTGTCTCGCTATATTTGTTTTATATTATGGGTTACAATATGTTTTCAATAAATTGATCACATTCATTTCACAAAACAACGGCAGTAGAATACCGAAGGAACAAAGTAGTGAAATTTACAAAAATCGAAGTCCAAAGACACGGCAAAAACGAGAACGCAGAAAACAATGACGTTAGATACAAAAAAAAACAATGACGTTAGACAGGTACAAAGCACAGAAACAGAAATTACAACATTCAAAACAAAGGTACCCACAGTGTGAACTCCAGTAAAACTGAGAGAGACATCAGGTGCTCCGGAAGGGTAAGCATGTCCTGCCCTGTTAACAGCACCCGTCACACTGTGAGTGATTCAATCCGGGAAAATGTCAAAGTCGGTAGTCAAATCCGGGAAGACGTGAATCTAGCTGAAAATGTCCAACAAAGCGTTGTAGTTCTGTTCACTGTTATTGTTGTTCGTCGTGTTTTGGTATTAACATTCGTGTCAATGTTCATATGTTTACATATTTTGTGTAACTTTATGTTGATGATTTCAAGTTTCTATTTGAGATGGTGTTCACATTCATGTTGTATTATTTGATTTGATCGTTGTATGTATGGTCATATTGTCTTTAATATCAATTTGATTTTATAGCTTGTATTATTTTGATCTTTTAACATTTATGTTTAAAATTGTAGATCATATTGTATTCGATTTCAATTTGTTTTCACTTGATGTTTACTTCGTCTTCCATTTGTTGCTTATAGGTTTCATTATGAGTGAGGCTTGTATATCTCTTGTTATCAAATCGAGCTATTTAATTACACAATAATAATTAACGAGCTTCAGCGAGTTAATTATTATTTGTAATTAAATAGCGAAATTTGATAACATGCGATATACAAGCCTCACGAGTTGTGAAACCTATTTCTCTTATGATAAAATTCATCTGTAAACCATTCTGTCGTGTTCTCCCAAGTATGTTAAGTTGGGAGAATTTGGTTTGTTGAGTTTGTGAATACATGGAAGATTGATTTTGTATTTTAAACTTATCCTTATAATGAATGTAAAGTCTAACAATAAATTTTCCCCGTATATAAAGAAGAAACCATAAACAACGATAAGTGTTGTAGATGTAGGAACCGGCTATGTTGCATTATACGCACATGTACACAACAATCAGTAGCAATGACAAGTACATGATTCCTCGCTGTGACAAACCTAGGTGAAATCTCGGTTGAATTGTAATTACAGTTTTTAACAACATTACAGTAATAAAATTAATTTCTGCTTGTCAGATGAGTGGAAATGTTACGAATGATTTGTAATTAAATGTAGGTGTAAATTTCTCTGTCTCTGTGGTAACTGATTCTGATGTCAATCTCCACGCGTCAAAGATCCCAATACACATTACATCATAACATCAACACAGAACACAGGAAGAAAACTGATTTTTAGCAATAAAATAATATATTTCAAGTGGCCAAAATATATTCCACTGTTTTGGGAGAATGAATTCATAGGTGTGTACACACGAAGCTCATTTTTTCATTTCAATGAAATAAAAAAATAATGCAGACGACATAATGCAATGAGCACGGAATTGCCATGACGTTGGATTGACCTGATGTGTGACCTCTAGAACAACCAATGAAAATACGGCTGAAAAGTTATCTAATCGTATGAAAGGCCAATGAAATGATAGCATAAAAGTTATCACTTAGTGATATGAAAAATTATCTTATCGTGTAAGAAATAGATATTGCTGCCACATCATAAGGGAATAAGTTTTATATCATTGTTAGTATGTTTATATATTTTGTGCTAAGTCCATAGCCATTGATGATGTTGTTTCAGTTTTGTCTTTGAAATGCATACCAATGACGTTACATCTGTGGTTATATTTTGTGTTTCATAACGTGTTTTAAATGCCAAAGTTAACATGTTAGCAAAATGTTATCATGTTTTGTGTCTTTATTTCACGTTTCATAGTGAGTTTTCATTTATGAATGTATGAATGTTAAGTTTTAATATTATGCATTACATTATCTCAAAATAGTATGTTTCATGTTGTGTTTGCTGTTCATATTGTCTTCAGCATCGATTTGTTTTTATACGCCTGTCTATTGACGGACGTATTATGGTATACCGATGTGTGATTGTCCGTCTGTCTGTCCGTCCGTCCGTTTCATATGTCGTGCTCTAACTTGACAACCGTTTGGCCGATTTACTTCAAACTTTGTAGAGAAATTTGGTATGATGGCCTCACGATCTGTATACTTTTTCGTGAAATTTCGATTTTTGTTGCAAGAGTTATGGGACTTTATTCGTCAATTTCAATGCAATTTTTTACATGTCGCATTCTAACTTGACAACCCTATGGCCAATTCACTTCAAACTTTGTAGAGGTATTTGGTATGATAGCCTAACGATCTGTATACTTTGTCGTGAAATTTCGATTTTTTTACAAGAGTTATGGGACTTTATTCGTCAATTTTAAGGCAATTTTTTACATGTAACGCTCTAACTCAACAACCCTTTTGCCAATTCACTTCAAACTTTGTAGAGGTATTGGATATGATGGCCTCACTATCTGTATACTCTTTCGTGAAATTTTAATTTTACTTACAAGAGTTATGGGTCTTTATTCGTAAATTTTAAGGCAATTTTTTACATGTCGCCCTCTAACTTGACAACCATTTGGCCAATTCACTTCAAACTTTGTAGAGGTATTAGGTATGGTGGCCTCACTATCTGTGTACTTTTTGCGAATTTTTTATTTTTCTTGAAAGAGTTATAGGACTTTATTTGTCAAATTTAAGGCATTTTTTTACATGTCGCACTCTTATGTATAAGTACTTTGATCAGCTCACTTCAAACTTTGCAGATTGATTTGTAAAAGAGATGTCAAGCTCAATTAGGCAATTATAGGTGCTTCTAAATTGAGAAACCCTTACCTAAATCACTTAAAGTTTTGAAGGGGTGACGACGGGCGTATCATGCGACTTGGCGCAGCTATTTATTATAGTTTGCATCACTTTATAGTTATAGTTAACGTATGGGTTGTGTTTTGGTGTTAACATTTATGTTAATGTTCTTATGTATACATCTTTTGTGTCGTTTAATGTTGAGGTTTCGACGTTTCTATTTGTATTTGCTGTTTAATTATTATTGTTATTATTACTATCCTTAAGGTATAAATTTCTCTTATAAATTGGCTGAAGTTTTAGACTCCCCATTGGTTTATAGAATCACGTGATTAATTGGGTCACATGATCAAATCCTCAGACAGACAAAATGGCGAATCAGTGTCGAATGAGGGTTAAGTTATCGTATGTGTAAACTGATCTTGTGTCGGACACTGTTTGTCATCTCAGGAACTATAAATATGACGAATCAGTGTCGAATGAGGGTTAACTTATCATATGGGTAAACTGATCTTGAGTCGGACACTTTTATTTTTAATCGTTTGTCATCTTAGAAACTAAAATCAAGGTTCGGATCCTGATTGCCCATTTTGATCCAATCCTTAGACAAACGATCGGAAGAAGGAGTCAGAACTTCTAGGTAAGATTATTTCAACATTTTAACGTTTTTTGTAGAGACAAAAATGCCGTCTTTTCATGCAACAATCGCCGTTTGACTGAAATAATACAGTTAATACAAAAAAGCCCAGTGTGTGTGATACCTTTGTTGCTCCAAAGATGTAACGGGAACGAGTGTGGAATGAGGGTGTGTAAACTGATCTTGAGTCGGACCCTTTTATTTTTAATCAATTGTTATCTGAAGAACTAAACTTCTGACCAAACAATTAAGGTACAGATCCTGATTGCCAATTTTCTGTCTTTTGAGATATGTTTGAAAAGTGACGTTTTCATTATGCAGTTGAAACTTATTCTTTGCAAATGACCATAATTATTCATTTTTTAAAATATTTTACTTTATCATATCCTTTGGAAGAAGTTTTATATGTCGCGATATAGCTTTTTATAAATCTTAACATAAATATGTTTGAAAAGTCAGGCTTTTTTCATGTGATTGAACATATTGTTTACAAATGACCAATAATATTAATTTTTCTAAAATATTTTACATTTTCATATCCTTTCGAAGAAGTTATATATGTCGCAATATAACTTTTTATGAATCTTAGCATAAAAGTCAGCTTTTCATTGTCATGATTATGTGGTTTAAAATATGTTTGAAAAGTCAGGCTTTTTTCATGCGATTGAACATATTGTTTACAAATGACCAATAATATTAATTTTTCTAAAATATTTTACATTTTCATATCCTTTCGAAGAAGTTTTATATGTCGCAATATAACTTTTTATGAATCTTAGCGTAAAAGTCAGCTTTTCATGATCTGGTTTAAACTTATTCTTTACAATTTACCAAACTTATCATTTTTCTAAAATATATTACATTATCATATCCTTTCAAAGAAGTTTAATATGTCAGGATGTAACTTTTTATAAATCTTCACATAACTATGTTTGAAAAGTCAGGCTTTTTTCATGCGGTTGAACATATTCTTTACAAAAGACCAAAAATATTATTTTTTCTAAAATATTTTACATTATCATGTCCTTTCGAAGAAGTTTTATATGTCGCAATATAGCTTTTTATGAATCTTAACATAAATATGATTGAAAAGTCAGGTTTTCATTATGCAGTTGAAACTTATTCTTTTTAAATGACCAAAATTATTCATTTTTCTGGAATATTTTACATTATCATATCCTTTCGAAGAACTTTTATATCTTGCGATAAAGCTTTATATGATTATTAAAATAGATATGTTTGAAAAGTCAGGTTTTCATTATGCGGTTGAAACTTATTCTTTACTAATGACTAAAATTATTCTTTTTTTCTAAAATATTTTACATTATCATATCCTTTCGAAGAAGCTTTATATGTCGCGATATAGCTTTTTATAAATGTTAACATAAATAGGTTTGAAAGGTGAGGTTGAAACTTGTAGTAAAAAATAGAGTATTCAGTTACAATGATGCTTAAAAATATGGAGCAAAGTAAGGATCAAAAGGCCATTGGCAGTAATTGTCATAAAAATAAGGACGAAAAGACCTTCTTGAAGATTTCATGTAATGATTGTTAGCCGATTGGTTTGATCTCCAAAAGTTTATAATACGCTTCATCAATATTGATGTCCCTTTCAGATTCAAATGTGTAATACCATCATAGAATTCCTTTTTCCATCAATCTGATCATTTACAGACACGATTTCAATGTTCTTACTACGTAGCTGGTTTCTCAAAATTTTACCCAATTCCTTGATTTTGCTATTGAATCGAACTCCTATAGCCCCTCTCCTACAAATAGGTTCGAACATTTGGATGTGTGCATTTGGAAATTTTTCTTTAATGACTGCAATTAAAGTTTTAACGTCATGTTCAATACTTTGGAGCGGTTTGTCCGAACAGCAGTCGTTGCCACTCGCAATAATAGATACATAGGTTGTTTCCTTGTGGATATCGTTTCTTTCTATATATGACAAGTTCGAGAAATGTGCACCACTTAGAGTTCGCACGCTTGTATATGCATTTTCTCGTCGATTTAGTTGTGAATCTATGCGCTTGGTGATGGAACTACCAATAATTAACCTGTTACATTTTTGGGGTAGTTTATGGGCATTAATTGTCTTGGTGGATTTATGACTTGACTGGTCTTGCACAAGCTGACTAGCTGTAAGAGTGTCAAATTTATTGCCGTATTATATTTATGTTACCATAAACTTGCAATAACTCGGGCTCGTTACTTAGTCTGGATACGACTCGCTCGGTCCGTTTACGAACAATCGTCTCATTTGTCGGAAGTACTGGACAGTCTTCAATCCATGGAAGTTTAGCGACGTATCTACCCTCATCAAATGATATCGAATCAGATGCAAATCTAGAGATGTTATGTTTTTCCGTTGATAATTTGTCGTCGTCATGGATATAAAGAGATTCTAGCTTCCAAAACTCAATATCGTGTTCTTCATACTTGTGGTCAGTTAGTATATTCAACATATGTGATTTTCTTTGTACTGTCCCTGTATTAAGCGGTCCTGATAGTAAATAACCAATTTTAGAGTTCATAGCAGCTGGACCGTTTCCTCTAACAATCTCATTCTTAACAACATCCCAGTAGTGATCAGCACCAATAAGTAGTGATATAGTGAAACTGTCTCCATTCGATATGGGGTGTGCTAACTTCAGACCTCGCAGGTAAGATAATTTCTGGGATATGAAATGGTAATTATTCTGAATAGGAGCTGCAATGGTGGGTACAATCAGCACTGATAATGGAATGTTTCACCTGAATCTGCTTGTATGACTATAAATATACAAGAATCTGATTGGATAAATCAGTGCTTCGCTTTCCCTTCAAACTGTGATGATCACCGCGCAATTTAGCACGTGAGGTTAACATCACGGTTAAACACTTCAGTGTGTACCCATAAATAGTAACAGGGAAAATCCTAGTTTTCTAATTGATCACAGCGCAATTAAGCTCGCGAGGTTAATATTACTTTTTAACACTTCAGCGTGTACCTATGTATAGTAACAGGGAAAATCCATTTCCTAAAGTAGAAGCAGTGTCAAGACTAAACTGTTGAAAGAAGGAAACGTTAAATTTTTGGAACAATTATTCATATATTAAAACAATTGATGACTTTCGATTTCGGTTAAAACCACAATTTAATCTAATAATCACATATCTTGGGTTGTTAAATTGTGGTATTAACCTCATCAAAAGTCATTAATTGTATAATATTGATATTTTTAATAGTTTGTGTAACTTAATGCTGATAATCATATATTACCATCCTTTGCGTCAATTTATGTTGATGTTTCAACATTCTGCTTGTATTTGTAGTTCACATCAGTGAGTTTTTGTTTTATTGTATCACTCAATGTTCATTTTTTATGTCTGTATTTGTTCATATTGTCTTTAGTATCGATTTGTTTCCATAGTTTGTATCACTTGATGTTCATTTCGTCTTCCACTTGTTGTTAACATCCGTGTCAATGATCATAATATGTTTAGATATTTGTTTCGCTTAATGTTGATGTTTTTAATGTTTCTGTTTACATTTGGCGTTCACATTCATAAATTTTCTTAAGTTTACAAATTTAATGTTAAATACATTGTATGCAACTTCGGTATTTTTGTATTTTAACATTTATGCTTATATTTAGTGTTCATATTATCGTCCTTACCGATTTGTGTTGCCTTTATATTGTAAGGTTTTGCGTTACCTATATGATGTCGTGTTTTGGTATAAACATTAATTCGTGTCAATCCTCATATGTTCACATATGTTAATTCGTGGTCATGGATGATGTTATTTCTTTGTTAAGCTTACATTAATATTGTTAAGTTATCATGTTCTGTTGTGTTTGTGTTCACATTTGTAGGTTTTTATGTTGTATCACTTCAGAGAAGTTACAGGTTCAATGGTTCTAAATTGGTTTTGTCTCGGGGTTAGAAAGTGACAATAGCCAATCAGTAACCTAAAGGATCTTTCAAAACATATGCTTCACTGACCGTGTGACGGGTACTGTATACAGAGCAGGACATGCTAACCCTTCCGGAGCATCTGCTGTTGTGTGTGTGTGTTTTTTAGAGTTGACACTGTTAGTGCTTTGGTTTTTGTGGTGTATTTGTAGTATTTGTGTGTTGGCATGTACCGTTTTTTGGTCGTCCATCCTCTGGTGTTCTTGATTTTGCCTTGTCTCATGACTTTGATTTATGTAATCTTGTGCTTTGTTCCTTCGGTATTCTACTGCCGTTGTTTTCATGTTGATCTTTATGTTTGTATTTGTAGTTCATGTTGTCTTCGGTATCGATTTGTTTTCACTTCTTTATTTCGTCTTCCACTTGTTCACACTCATGCCAAAGTGCTTCAATATTTTGTGTTCATGGTCGTGGAAAACGTTATATTCATATCAATGTCGTTAATGATTTGTGTCAGTTTATAGTCATAAATAACATTATGTTTATGATTTGGTGTTAACATTCGTGTTGATTTTCATATGTTTTGTGTCAATTTATGTTGGTGTTTCAACATTTCTACTTGTAATTGTTGTTCACATTCATAGGTTTTCATGTTGTCTCACCTCATATTAATCATTTTACATTTATGCTAGTAATTGTTCATATTATTATCCATATCGATTTGTTTTCAGTTGATGTTTTTTTAGCCTTCCACTTGTTATGATTTGCAGCAAAGTGCTTCCATATTTTGTGTTTATAGTTATGGATGACGTTATGTTCATATCAATGTCAGTATGATCTTTTGTTATATTTGTGTTTATAATTGGCGTTTCATTATGTGTTTTATCCATCAGTATGGTCAGGGTAACAGACTTGATACAGGTAGGGTTAGGGGTAGATTAGACTTAGCTATGGTTATTAAAACCCAAGGTTTAGGGTTTTGAACGAGTCATTATGAAGGAAAAGGTTAAGATGTACATGACAACGGATAAGTTTTGTATAGGGTTACTTTTGTTAGGGTAAAACCAATTTCATCAGAGGGGGATAATACCATTATTAACGTTGGTGTTTGTTTGAAAGCTTTAGATTAAGTTATCATTATAAGTTCTAGTGTTATTGCTGGATGTCAATATTGGGGTAAGGGCTATGTTATAGAGAGTTTAGAGTTGGTATCATACAAATCATTTGGAATCTTATCATATAATTTAGTATTTATCATAAAGGTAAGGGTTATTATGAAGGTGAGGGTTTACATATGGTATCATTGTGCATAGTCTATGGTATCATTGTGCATAGTCAAATAGTGTATGGGTTACATACTGTAACATCACTTGGGTTGAATTATAGTGAGGATTAGATTATTATTAAAGTTTAGGGTTCATTAAAGTATTAGATTAGTGTTAGGATTAGAGTACCAAAGTCTAGTACTAAGGGTAAGGGTAAGTTACAAATTAAGTTAAAGGTTATGACTTCATGCATTCTTTTGTGTAAAATGAAATACATTATTTGGGATATGGCTAAGATCATTCATATCATTTAGGTTATGTTTGGAATTATATTATTATCAGGTAGTAAGAGTTAGGATGAAGTTGTAGTGTTAGAATATTGGTTTGTTAAGGTTGGGTTTATGTATCGTTAGGATAATGATTATGATGGTCAGATTTGTGTTAGATAATCACCCATATTAAGCTGGATAATGTTTTGGTAAAGGTAATGTTCAAATATTAAAAACCGTACCAAACATTATCCTGAACCGGGACAAAACGCTATCCTATGTTACTTAAAATAAGAGATTTATTTACATTTTTATCAAACTGGTTAAACAACCAATCGGACTAAACCAATTATACGCGAACTCTCCTCACCTAAACTGTTCACCCAGAACTCAACTAAATATGGGTGATAATGGTTATGGTTAAAGTTAAGTGTTCGGGATAATGTTTGAGTTGGATTTGGGTTAGTTTAAGACTGATTCGTTATAAAAAAAAATAAGGGTTTGGTTATACATTAATCATTGAAATAAATTTTTAAGTTAAAGTTTTAGATCATTTAGATTAGGATTACACATATCTTTAGGATTCATCATTGGATTATAATCATCATGAGGATTCGGGTTAGGGTTATTATTAGGTATGGTTATGGGTTTTGATTTACAAAATGAATAACGTTCCAGTTAAAGTCACATACATTATTTATTTTAGATAGAATTCTTACATTACAAAAGTAAATATTTGGGATATCATTACAGTTGGGTTTGTTAGGATTAGTATTTAGAGTTAGAGGAACGGTTGATTCAAAATTTGTTTTTTTTTATGAATAGATTAGGGTTAGAGGTTGTGTTAATATCAGGTTAAAATAAGGACAGATGTTAAGATTTAGTGTTAGGGCTAAGTGCTAGAATTCTGTGTGAAGGTGATTAAGGTAAGGTTGAATGCTAGTGATAAGGTAGTTTTAAAATTGAATTGTGGTTAAGGTTAGGTTAGGATTAAGGGTTACTTTAGGGATTAGAAATAGTTAAGTATCAGAGATATGTAATATTAGGTTACGGTTGGGACTAATGGTGAAGATATCAGAAGAATTATTTTAATATCCCATATCCCTGTAAATTTTGTCTCAAACATCCCAACATCGTAAATATCCCATATCCCAATATTCACTAAATAAGCCGCTTTAACCACCATATACAACTTTCAGAATCCGTCTACAGTATTCAATTATAATGGTTGTGATTATTACTTGGCTACTTTTTAAACTCTTTGTTATATGAGTTTAGTTTTTGATGTGTTTGATTAACCTGGAATTTTTAATATAACAATATCTTGACAATTAAAAAATGAGTATGAGACGAAGTTGACTTATCATACAAGAAGCAAAACAGTCCGTTCGGATTGAGTTTTCAGATTTGATGTTCGCGTTGATTTGAGAGACTGAACAGATCAAAAGTAGAGTCAGCTGGACATATACTTGTAATTGACACTTAGCCATCTGCAAGCATGATTGAAAACACGCCCCTTTACCTTGACCGCACAATTGTGTGTCCAGGTAAAAGATGCATACTCGTTTGACCGTTTCAGTCTATCAAATCAATGCGCACATCAAATCTGAAAACTAAATCCGGACGGACTGTAACATGAAATCGCAATATAAAACACAGAAAATAACAGTACCACTTGTATATTTACCACGCGAAATCTCAGTACCATTGAAAAATTACCCGACTTAACAAATGGCTTTCAGAAAGGTTTTCATTCATGGTTTTAACCATAATAATTATTTCATGTTTTATTTGAAATATCATTTTATACACACATATTTACTTCTTAATTCGCCGTTTCAGAAACTAAAGCATTGTGGGTAAAGCGTACACCAAATTGATTGGTCAAGAACGTAAATTTCTTAACATAATTGGTCGAAAATCTCAAATACAATCACAGTACCCATAATTCCTTAGTTTCTGGAACGGCGAATTATTCATAAGTTCATAAGAGTAATGTATTAACCGGTTAAGCGCTAATTAATTTCATAAACTTTCAAAAACCTTATAATTCCATGCCAGTTATCAAACTTTGAAAATCACCTCATGCACAAAAAGAGAATTCTAATGCACTTATGTTTGTAAGGCTAATTTTGATTGAGTGAATTCAAAATTTCATGAATTACCGTCGGAACCAATAGCAACGTAATGGCGAAGACGCATACCAAACTTCCTGTGTGATCTGACAATCGAGTTAGACCGTTATTTTTACGGATTTGCATTAGAATTGTACGGAATAGAGATAACTAAACTGTTTTTTCAGGATCTTCAGGGGTAAATCTAAGATTTTACTGTCACAAATAACCATTTTCCGACTCTGCTAAAGCGTCGCTAGAAAACGTTGCGACAGTAAAATCTACGATTTACCCCCTCAGCCCCTAAAATACATTATGGATATCTCGTAAATAACAATACCGCAGCACATGAACTCGCATTTCATAGAGGACCAACATGTCATAGTATGATTTTCAAAGTTAAATTGCAAAAAATTATAATTCTTATTTCGGTAAATTTCCTGAAGCTCTCGTAGACCTGTTATTTTTAGACCTGTTATTTTTTTTTTAAATTCTACCTAGAAACCATAAAATTCTAAATCCTCACAGTATTATGAATTATTTTCAGTAGTAAATTGCAAAAAAAATTTTTTGATTCCAGTCGTGGTAAATTTCATGAAACTCCCAATTTCCTGAAAGTCTAAACGACCAGATATTTTGGAATTCTACCTAGCAACCACATTTAAATATAGACCAAATTAAAATTACAACGTACTGAGCGGTAGAAACATAAAGTCACGTGGAATTTTTACGAATGTTTTAATGCAGATGCTGAAATGATGCATATTAGATTACAACGCGCGGAAAAGGGGTATACTGAAATCAATTTCAATGAGTAGGATTGCTTATTCGGCAATTTATCAGCAGCACTAGGGCCCAAAGATTCTTGCTATCAAAAGCGTGTGGAACCAACACACCTAAACAAACATTACTGCCAAAAAGATAAGGACAAAGTAACGTCGTAAGCAATAGTTGCGGACAAAAAGAAAAATTTGCGGACAAAAAGCAAAGCGGACAAAAAGCGACGGACAAAAAGCGCCACTTTGCGGACAAAAAGGAACAGCGGACAAAAAGCAACATGCGGACAAAAAGCACTGTATGTCACGTAGTAGTCAAAATTTAGCTTGCCTGCAACGGATTCATTATACCAATATTATTTTCTTCTCTCAATCTTTAAATGTTTTTTCTTATTAGTTTCCTGTTGTTTTTCTTCATTAGCACAACTGAGGAGACATTTTTTCGAAAATAAATTAGGATCAATTATCTATTGAAGAATTTTTTTTTTCCATAATCGTAATGCGTCGGAAACGGTTTTTTAGGTTATTTACTTTTTCTTTCAATTTTCTCTCTTCAATATTTTAATTCATAAATTAATTGTGACTTTAATTTACGAGACAATGATATACAGATATAATTAAACAATATTAATAAATTTTACCTTTCATAGTTGCACTTGATAAAAAAGTTTTATTACCAGTAGTTCAACAGCGACCCTATTTTGGTTTGTACAAGGACATATGTTTGTACAATTCCGCATTTTTACCTGTTTCTTGCTGAGCTAATAGTCACATGAAAATGCACGTAGACCAATGTTTCATTAATAACGACAGAAAAAGAACAATCGATAAAAATGATTTAAAACACAACTAAATGATAAGAAGAGCTATCTGCCAAAGATACAAGTCGCCGGGCGTTAAATTTTCCCATCCTGAAAGGCGAGGAAAATTTAGACCCAATTATGCAAACATAGCCTTCAAAACATTTCAACTGTCAGTTTTGAGCATTGCTTGATAATGAGCCACCAGTGTACTATGACTCCTACACACATACCAGCTGCACGATCTTTAGAAAGGCATTTAACTGATTAGATCTCTTAGTTTTTTTTTCTGTTTTCAAAGCAGAAGCCACCCATTTTAGTTTTATTCCAAGAAAGAATCAAATTTGAACAATTATGGAATCCCTTGTCTAACACAAGTACATACGTATCGCAGAACAAGTTTTGCATTTTGCTGCAATCAATTTAAACATATTCTCGGGTATAGAAGATCATTATATTTTCATTGTGAGAGCTTTCCCCTACCTACTATGAAGCTTAACAAGAACAACTAAGCAGTAAACAAATGCCTTTAAAACTAAAGATACATGTATCTGTTATATTTTAACTCTGGCA